>PYSP01000271.1:0-53113 GCA_003049395.1 Pseudohalonectria lignicola
CTCCTCCCCCGACCCAAAACGGCGCCGGCGGGAGGGCCAAACCGACCCCTCCCGCCAAGAGGCCCGCCGCGGGGAGGAAGCCCGGCCCCGGCAGTGCCGGGCCCGGGACGCTGCAGCCGAGGGATTCCGGCATGAGCCTCAACGGCGGCGGGTCGGACGGGAGCCGGAGCGGCACGCCCACGCCCAGCCTCGCCGGGAGCCTGGCTGATGCGCTGCTGGCTAGGAAGCAGGCCATGGCGAAGAAGGATGATGATGATGATTGGTAGACTTGCTTGGCCCGTTTCGGGTTTGGGGTTTGGGGGGGCGGTTACTTTCTTGCTGTTGGTGCATTGCGGGAGGGAATGTGCCTTATTGTTGTTCTTGTTGTTGCTGTTCTTCTTCTTTTGTCTCTCTTCTTTCCCTCTTGGTGAAAAGTGCATTCTCTGTTGACAAACTTTTCCTTCTTCCATGTGTAACGAGCCGGCCGCTGGGAAAGAGGCCTGACGAAGCTTTTCCTGCCCTATACTCAACGTTTCTGTCCTTCCTTTTTCGCGGGTTTCTTGCCTCTTTGTGGTTCGATTTGTTTCAAGAATCGCGTCCCTGGCTTACGGTTGGCATAGAATTGTAGGCTGGTATGCAAAGGGTTTCATTTTCTGGGCTACCCCTTCCGCTTTTTCTGTCGGCTGGGTGCAGGCCTGGATACCTGGTCTCGAGTCGACCTCGAGGACCGGTTTACGCTTAGGAAGAGGAAGTTGACTTCATTTTTTATCCTCTTACGCTTTGACGATCATCTCTTGAATCTCTGGATTAAAGCAGTTCGAGAAAACTAGAAGAGACATGTTCCTGAACGCCTCTATATAGTCTGTCTATCATAGCTGGAAGCATGGTCACGTATCTAGAGAAGCCCGCGCAGCAGCAGCCTTTCTCCTGCGTAAGAGCTCGCCCAAGGGAACATCCTCGTCATCGTCGTGGACATGCGTGACAGGCAAGGGGACCACCGGCACACCATCCGCGTCCACCACTTCCACCTCGGCGTCCTCGTCGACTCCATAATCGCGCAGCCTCTCACCCTCAGCGTTGGTCCACCCTGGCTCACCATCCAGGCCGTGCTCGTAGTAGCCGTACCCGTCGTCAAAGTCTCCGTCCTTGCTCCCATGCCCACCATCACCCGCGGCGAGATCCGCCAGCTCCTCCGTCTCCTCCAGCTCGGCGATGATGCCGGACCTCCCGCCGTGCCCGCCCTTGGGCGCCCACCGCAGGAGATCCCTCTCCTGCCTGGCCCTGAAGGCGGCCACCTCCTCCTCCGGGGTGGCGTACTGCGGGAGGACGACAGCGGCGGCTGCTGCCGCCGCCGCTGCACTGTACGCGCCCGGCCAGCGCCCGCCGGCCGCGCGGGCCCGTCGCATCTTGTCCGGGTCCGGGGGCGGCCACATCCCCTCGCGCGCGTTGAAGCCGTTCTCCTCCCACTCCCAGCCCGGTCCCCTGCGGTGCCTGCTCGCCTCCGGGGATATGGCGGGCCCGCCGGCGAAGGGCCAGAACCAGGCCAGGACGTTGGCCGTGCCCATCGCCTGGGACATGTTTTTCCACATGCCGATGTCGTAGGGGAACTCGATGGCGCGGGCCTTAAGGGCGGCCCGGCGGCCCCCATCGTCTTCCTGCCCGCTTTCATCGTCGTGATCCTCCTCCTCCTCCTCCTCATCTTCTTCTTCCTCGTCTTCCGTGGCCCACCAAGTCGAGCCCCGTCCCGCGCGGACGCCGTGCCGGGCGAGCAGGGCCTCGTGTCTCTCGACCTCCCAGTCCTCGATCATGGTCCGGTTGAGGACCCACGACTTGACCGTGGTGGTGAGCAGGATGGCCAGGGCCAGGCTGACGGCGGCGCAGACGAGGGTCAGAAGCGTCAGGTGGACCAGCTGGTAAGGGGTCGGGCCCAGGTAGGCGGGGAGGTTGCGGTCGTCGAAGAGGCAGCGGAAGCGGAGGTAGAGGAGGCGGCCCAGATACCAGAGCGACAGGTTGGTCGAGACAAGGAAGCGGACGAAGTAGGGGAAGGTCTGGAGGGAGACGCAGTTGCCCGTCCAGGGGCAGTGGTGGTCCATCTTGGGGACGCAGCGGCGGCAGTGCCGGCAATGGTGGGCGCGCGGGGGTTTCGGGGCCGCACACTTCTTGCACCATCTTTGTGGGTGTTGTTGTTGCTGCTGTCTCTTCTGCTTCGCCTCCGCCTCCTCCTCCTCCTGCTCGGGCTCGGGCTTCGGAAACGTGTAAGTCCCCGGCGACACGCTGCAGGCCTTGTAGTAGTTCCACCAGAGGCTGAGGAGGAGGACGTTGAAGATGACCGTCTGGCTCCTGCTCAAGGGACCGGGCTGCAGGTCCGGCGCAGTGTGGAAGAGCCACTGCGAGGTGTAGCCGAGGAACGCGACAAGGACGACGACGAAGGGGATGACGAGGATCTCCAAACCCGTTGTAGAAGGGCCGGTCTTGAGACCTGCCATGTTGTTGGATTTGATTCCATCTAAGTGGTGTCCAATTTTGCTGCTGTGTTGTTGAGTCGTCGACGAGAATTGCCTTGGCGGTTAGCTGAAGTCGGGTGTCGTCAGCGTATTACATAACCTCACGTGCAACCAGGTTCTTCAGGCGTTGTCGCAGGCTGTTGGTGCTGCCTAAACCCCTGAACGAGACGGATGCTGTCGAAGGAGCTGAGGCTGAGCTCCAATTCATGTTGACCGACATTGTTTGTCTCACCAGGCGCCTTTCTGCTCGAATGGTCGAACCCAGTTATTTCGTTGACCGATGCTAAAATGAATTCAATTGTCTTCAGGTGACGGTGAGAAGCGTTGACCCGACCCGATAATCTGTGATCCTTGGGTATTCTCACAATGGCGACTAGCGACAGCACAAGAGGCACGCCGCTTTTACACCTCGCGCTTTGGTGAGCACGCGCCCCCGGTTGACGATCCCCAGCATTCCGTCATAGCAGCCTCCTCCCATGCATACAGAACAGACACCTGGGTTCCTTGAGGTCATCTAGGTACCTATAAAGCTAACACGGAGGCTTCCGAAAGCTCATCATTTCTATGGCTGGTATATTCATCGAATAGACGGTCCCTTATACGTAAGTTTCGTACCGTTCTGCCTAGCTGCCTGTCCTCCGCCATCAAGACTGGCATTTGAGGTGTCGAGTGTTTAGTTGGACGCCGTTGCCAGGTCGTTCGGCGGAGCAGCGATAGCAATGTGCGAGAATAAACTGACAGCAGTATTCCATGCAACTTTCACAGGTGCCCCATGGTTATCAGGATTTCTGATATCCTTGATTGCTGCCACTCTCACGCACGTTTTCCCCGGCCTCTTCTTGAGATGGTTGCCCGGAGTAAACAGGCGCTTCGGTGAGTCAAGAGAATCAATCAAACCCGCCCGAGCCAGCCGACCCATTTAAAATGTTACCTATTAAAACCTATATGGCAAAGAATATCCTGCAGGGGATGAGACGCCTCTTAAGGACAAGAGCTCTCACGCCAACGTTCCACAGCGTGCCAGGCGGGTTTACAATGCCATGTTTGTTGTATACATGGTAACGAGGCTTGCATGGTTCGTCGATATAAAGGAAGCCCTCCCATGCTGGAAGCCAGGCGCGGCGGTATGTTGGCCTCTTTCTTGTTTTGGTACTAGTATAGTATCTGCCCTGGCATCGCTGATATCCGCGGCTGACCCTGATTCTGACTCGACCATATCCGAAGTCATTCATCTTCATACCCCTGATACTGGTAGGCTATGAGCTCCTCCCCGCCAGAAGAGGCCAATCCCCTGCGGAGCTGCCAGGGGGCAGTGGCACCGTAGCCGCTGGCCAACGACCTGAAGGTCGAGGCCTGGGTGTGCTCTCGGCCGTAGGGTCCGGGCTGCTGTGCTGCGGGTTGTGGCTGTCAATGGGCAGGGTATTCCCCTCCACTCTGTACTGCTCCAGCGTCGGCGATAGCAGCCTCTTCGCCTCCCTCCAGTCCTCCCAGTTCATCTACATGCTCCCCGACATGCTGCTCTTCGTCGCGGTCTGGCGCATGATCGCATGGACTCAAACGGCAAGGGACAGGCTCAAGGCTATTAGCGGCATCCTGCTGAAAATCCCTCTCTATGTACTGTTCAGCGGGCCCATACCCCACTTCACCTCCGAAATCATCATGATCTTGGGCGAGCGGCGGGGACCATACTACTTCACCCTCAACGGATTCGACTCGCTCTACTTCTTGGACGTCCTCTCGTGCGGCGTTGCCTTTGCGACCTTCTTCGTCTCGTCCGGGTTCTTCATGTGCGAGTCAAGCCCAGCCGCTCTGGCGAACCTCATGGCGTTCCTCTGTGGTCTCGTCGCCGTGGCGAACAGGCTCTTCGTGCTGGGCAGCTGGGAGCAGCTCTCGGGGGCGGGCGTCGTCGGCGACGTGGCCCTGATCATGGCGGGCTTCTCGGTGTTCCTCTACACGAGCAGGCTGCGCGCCGCCGTCTCGAACACGGTCCGCACCTTGGCGATCCTGCTCATGCTGGTGGCGCTGGTGGCGGCCGTCATGTTCGCGGCCTTCAGGCGGCAGGTCTTCCACTCCCACCCGGTCCAGGGCCTCGTCTACGACGCCCGTGTCGAGGCGGACCGGTGGCTCGTGCACGCCACCGTCAGCAAGACGCTCCCAGTCGCCGTCCGGGAGTACAGGGACAGGCATCACGGGCGTGACCCGCCCAAGGGGTTCGACAAGTGGTACGACTTCGCGACGAAGCGGGACTCTGTTGTCATGGACCACTTCGGGCAGATCGACGGGGACGTGCTCCCCTTCTGGGGCATGGAGCCAGCGCGGATAAGGGAGGGCCTCAGGAGGCTCGAGGTGGAGCCGGACATGGCAATCTTGGTGGTCAAGGATGGTGTCGCCTCTATGAGATACCACCCGCCTTTGACCGCTCAAACGCAGGAGGAGTTCGGCGCGCTGTTTGGCATGCTTCGTGGCTTCTCCCAGCACCTCCCGGATCTCGAGGTAGCAATCAACTTGAATGCGCGGCCCAGGGTACTCGCTCCTTGGGAGGACGTCCACCGGCACATCAAGGCCGCGGTACCGAAGGCGGGGTTCCGCCTATTCGGCAAGAGAGCTGCTGCGGCCCCCGAGGTGGAGGCGGTGGTCCGAAGTGAGGTCGGTAACGGGACAAACGAGAGCCAGGGGTCCAAATCAGCTCCTTCGACCACCCCTATTGATCCCTCGAAAGCAATCTCCTTGAAGGGCTTCTACACCTGGGAGTTCCGCGACATGGTTGCGGAGACGTGCCCCCCGAGCTCCAAGTTGCGCTCCGTCTGGGACTGGAACACGCGAGGGCTGTGCTCGTCGTGCGTGAAGAAGCAGTCGCACGGGCAGTACCTCAAAGACTGGGCCCTGTCCACGGACCTGTGCCACCAGCCGGACATGCTCCGGCTCCACGGCTTCTTCCTGTCCCGGCCGGACCTCCACCCTTTCCGGGAGCTCCTCCCCGTCTTCAGCCGGGCCAAGACGGGTGGGTTCAGCGACCTGCTGCTGCCCTGGCCCCGGCGCGGCTGGCCCGTTGAGGACGGCGGGCCCAGCTTCGGGAGCAGGAGGGACGCGCTGTTCTGGAGGGGCGCGTTCGAGCACCCCCAAGAGTGGGAGAGGGTGCTCGAGGGGGGCCAGCAGGGTCGTCTGGTCCACCTGGTGAACAACGCGTCCGCCTCGGATGAGGTGACCATCTGCGCGGCCACGAAGTGGAACAAGGATCGTCTTCAGCACGAGAGGGTCCGTGCGAGGGAAATGAACAAGGTGCTGCCGTTCGATGTGGGCTTCAGTTCGTACGCCTCCTGTGCCGCGGGCGGCGGCGGCGGCGGCGACGGCGACGGCAAGGGCCAGAGCACCTGCAAGGCGCCGGGGTTATTTGGCCAGGCGTCTGGCGACTCCCGGCCGCCGACGTCGAACCGCTACGTGCTGCTGCTGGACTCGGACTCGGGCCCGCCACCACCGTTGCATGGCGGCGGCGGGGGCGGCGGCGACGACGACGACGTGATCCTGACGGCCCTGGAGTCTGGGAGCCTCCCCTTCGTGTCCACCATCTTCCGAAGCTGGTACTCGGAGAGGCTGAGGCCGTGGGCCCACTTCGTCCCCGTGGACGTCAGGTTCCACGCCCTGCACAGCACGCTGGCCTACTTCACGGGCCTCAAGGGGAGGGGCCCGGTGAACGGCCGGGATCCGGACATGGACGCGCGCCTGGACGACGCCGAGTTCGTCGCCGAGCAAGGGAGGAGGTGGGCGGGCAGGGTCGTCAGGAGGGAGGACGCCGAGATCTATCTGTTTAGGTTGCTGCTCGAGTGGGGGAGGGTGATGAGTGATGAGAGGGAGGAGATGCGGTTTGTGCTGGATGGCGAGGGGGGTTGAGCTGAGTCAGTGAGAAATTTTTGTTGTTCGTTTGCTGCTGTGTTGTTACTGTCAGGGCTGTAGGATACCTTTTATGATTCTTGAGTCATATACACGATCGATTATTTGGGAAAGAAGAAGTACCTAGGTAGGTAGGTGCCTAGATAGGTAGGTACCTCGGTAGGCATGGTGCCGGTCAATAAGGTTGATGTACCTCCTCTTCACATCTGCCTCCCATGCGCCACAATTCGGCTCCAACTAGCCGCATCTAGACTAGAGTGACTCCATCATCATCGGGTGCTTCTTCCACCCCATTGACTTCACCTGTATCTGCATGCTCTCGAGCACCCTGCCCTTGACTCCCTCATCCTCAATGTCCTGTCCCAAGAACCCGCCGTGCGTTCCTCTGAACTCAAGCCCCCGAAGAACCCCCCACATGCGGGCGATCTCATCCGCCGAGAGCGGGATCATGTTCGGTATGCTCCACATGAAGCTAAAAGAGTTCATCCCCTTTGGTCGGGAACGAGGAGTCCCCTGGGCATCCGCCTCCCAAGATCCCACCCCGGCCGGCGTGGTGAGCAGAGTGTCCGCCACAAGCAGGTGGCCGTCGAACAGTCCCACCATGCTACCCGGGAAGTGCCCGCCAAGCCGGATGGCCCTGAACGCGGACTCATTACCGTTGATCTTGATATCGTGGACGGGGCCCCCACCGTCCCCGCCGAGGAAGACCTGCGCGGGGGACGCGAGCGACGTCCACGCCCTGTCCTCATCTGCCAGATAGACGGGGCAACCGAACGCGGCGGCCCACTCGGCGTGGGACGAGTAGAAGTGCGGGTGCGAGATGACGATGGCGTGCAGGCCGCCCACCTCCTCCTCACCCCGGATCTGCCGGACGGTCTCGTCATCCAGCAGCGTGACGCAGTCCCAGAGGATGTTCCCCGCTGGCGTGCGGACAAGGAGGGCGCGCTGGCCGATGCCGACCTTGGGCTCCGTGACGATCTGCACGATGCGGGGCTCGCCGCCGTCCGGCCCCGCTGTTCCTACCAAGGGGGTGAAGACGTTCCTGTGCCCCGAGGCGCGGATCGACGCCAGGGTCGTGAAGGCCTGGCCCGAGGGAGGGGTGTACTGCCTGGGGTCGTCGCAGATGAAGCATGTCGTGAGCTTGGTGCGGTCTGCCGTCGGGAACTGCGTCCCGCACGCGGTGCAGACGAGCCAGTCCGCTGTGTTTGCGGAGGGGTCAAATGGGGGTTTCTGCTCTGTGGGGGGAGGGTTCATGCTGGTGGTAGGGACCTGAAGGGAGAGCCTTGCGGAGGGAACAGGTGCTTTGCAGAGTGTGCGAGGAAGTGAGAAGTGGCCAGTGAGGAGAGGAAGATGAGGGGAAAGCTCGGCCAGCTCGGCCGAACCGAAGAATGTTAGCGTAAATCCTCTAGGGATATACCATCATCGTGACTAATAACACAGCTCTTGGACACGCAGAAGCTGGATAGGTTCCTTCCATTCTTCAGTCAGTCTATGGGGGGGCAACATTATATTAGAATGTCAATCCATTGTATGAGATCCTGTTCGCAGGCTATCATTGCCACGGAGGATTGTGGTTCCTTCAAATATCTGCCCTCACTCGTTCTTTTCGCTTCAGCATTAAGCAGGACTTGAACAAAAATCCTATATTCGAATCAAGTCTCTTCTTCTCATCAAGAATGGAAAGCATTTTAGTCTTTTCAATGTTAAGGCTGAAACTATTTGACATCCTATTTGTATCAATTCAGATTTCAATTCTCACTTCAGAAATAGCACACGGGTGTTATTCCGCTGGAGCACGTCGGCCCGCCGGAGGATTCCGGGCAGGCGCCAACGCACGGGCACATGTCTCCAGGGCAGCGGGTCAGGACCGTGCTAAACTTAACCACACTTTAGACTTTAGTGGAGTGTTGCCCCTCCTGCAGCCTTCCCTACCGCGCCTGAAACACCACCTCCACCACATTACGCGCCTTGGAGCTCCAAAGACTTGACCCCACTTCGAACACCTGCAAAGGAATTCCATCGACCAACAGCCTTGTGCGCTTATAACCAACGTCCCAAGCTCCCGATGCCTAACATGAGCTCCGCCAAATCTCTTTGATCACATCTGATAACTTCCGCTGGTCACAATAATGAATTTCGCGATCGAAGTCCCCGGGGAGGCCACGCCGCTCAACCTACAGGAGCTGTGCGCGAAGCTTCTTTTGGCCGGGTCGACAGACCACAATCAGAGGCAGTCCGCGACCCAACAGCTTGCTGCCTGGAACATATACCCGGGCTACTATTCCTCACTCCAGGTAGGCCGGCTGCGTGCTTTCCGCTCCCCTGCCTGTCTTCTGGAAAGAGGTTACTTCCCTTACATCTATCCTATCTAATATACTTGTCTATTTTGCCCACCCCGCACACAGACCATCTTTCTCGACCGATCCCTCCAGCAGGAAATTCGCTACCTCGCCATAATCCTCTTCAAGAACGGTATCGACAAGTGCTGGCGCCACCCGGCCTCCATAAAGACGCACATCCCAGCCGACCACAAGAACCTCATCCGCTCGAGGCTCCTCCAGGGCTCTATAGGCGAGGATGACAAAAGGCTGGCGCTGCACAATGCCTTGGCCGCGGCCAAAGTGATCCGCATAGACTACCCTACCGAGTGGCCCACTGCGCTCTCGGACTTGGTGGGCTTCCTGAGGGCGACCAAGAACGGGAACCAGCCGCACCTCAACGGCGCCTTGCTATTCCTGCTGAGGGCGGTGAAGGAGCTTGCCACGGCCCGGCTTCGCAAGTCCCAGACGGCCCTGCAGGAGGTGACCCCGGAGCTGTTCCTCCTGCTCGGCGAGATATACTCGGAGCAGGTCGCCTTCTGGATGGAGTTCCTCACCCGCGGCAAGGGGGACGAGGACGACGCCGACTACGCAATGGAGAGCAGCCTGATGTGCATCAAGACGCTGCGGAGGCTCATGCTGGTCGGCTACGAGAACCCGCACAAAGAGCAGCTGGCGCAGGAGTTCTGGGCCATCTCGCAGACCCAGTTCGGCCAGTTCCTCGGCCACGTCAGCCACGACTCGGCCGTCCCCGCCCCTTACCAGGACGTCGTGGGGAAGCACCTCCTCCAGTTCACCAAGCTGCACATCGAGGTGTGCGAGGCGCTGCCCACGAGCTTCGCCTTGCTGCCCAACTCGATACCGCTCGTCCACGCCTACTGGGACCTTGTTGCCCGGTTCGCCGAGGTGTTTGAAAAGTCTGGGGGCATCCAGAAGTCGGCCTCGGACAGCGGGCCCGGTTCGAAATCCAAGGTTGAAGGGCCCCTCCTCGAGAGGCTGGCCCTGAAGGGCCTGCTCCTCCTGAGGGGCTGCATCGCCATGGTGTTCAAGCCGCAGCAGACGTTCAAGTACAAGAGCGCCGCCTTCGTGGAGGAGCAGGAGAAGGCCAAAGAGACGATGGGCAAGCAGCTGCTCACGGACCAGTTTGTGACGCAGATCGTGGACGTGATCATCACCAAGCTCTTCGTGTTCCGCAAGGCCGACCTCGACGCCTGGGAGGAGGATCCGCAGGAGTGGGAGGCGCAGGAGCGCGACTCGGGCGACGCGTGGCAGTGGGAGGTGAGGCCGTGCGCCGAGCGGGTGTTCCTGGACCTGCTGATCCACTACAAGCAGCTGCTGGGCCCGCCCCTCCTGAGTTACTTCCACCAGACCATCGCGGCCAAGGCGGAGGACGCGGACTTGGTCTCCAAGGAGGCCGTCTACACCGCCATGGGCTGCGCGGCCCCGACCGTCTACGAGGTCTTCGACTTCGACAGCTTCGTGACCTCGACCCTGGTGCAGGACGTGCAGCTCCGGGGCGGGCTGGCCAAGCTGCTGCGCCGCCGGGTGGCCATCCTGCTGAGCCAGTGGCTGCCCATCAAGGCGTCGGAGGCGACGAGGCCCGTGGTGTTCGAGATCTACAAGCACCTGATGGACCCGGCGGACGAGACCAACGACGTCGTGGTGCGGATCACGGCGGCGAGGCAGCTCAAGAGGATAGCGGACGACTTCGAGTTCAAGGGCGAGGTGTTCCAGCCCTATGCCTACGAGACGCTGAAACGGCTGATCGGGCTCCTGGACGAGCTGGAGAACGACGAGACGAAGCTGGCCGTGCTAGAGACGCTGAGAGCGCTGGTCGACAGGATGGACACGTCGGTGCGGCAGATCGGGGACGACCTGATGGGGGCGCTGCCCAAGCTGTGGGACGACGCCGGCGAGAGCAACTACATGCTCAAGCAGTCGGTGCTAGCGATCCTCTCGACGCTGGTCAGCTCGCTGGGCGCCGAGTCGCAGCGGTACCACTCGTTCCTCGCGCCGCTGATACGGCAGGCGATGGACCCCATGTCCGAGATCCACCAGTTCCTGGTGGACGAGGCCGCCGAGGTGTGGAAGTCTACTATGGTGCAGTGCAACCCCCCGCTCAGCCCGGAGATGGTGGAGCTCCTGGCGGTCGGCCTGCCGTACATCGAGTACGACACGGACCTGTCGCAGGAGCTCGTGCGGGTGCTGAGGAGCTACATCCTGCTGGCGCCCGAGGCCATCCTGGGAGACGAGCGGTACCTCGTCCCGACCCTGCAGGCGCTGGCGGCGGCCCTGGACTCCAAAAGCAGGGACCAGGCCTACCTCGCTGCCAAGGGGTGGGACTACATCCTCCGGGCCGCGCACGAGCTCGGCGGGGCCCTGGGTCTCGGCGTCCTAGTGAGGCAGATGATCAAGGTCGGCTTCATGGTCCCGATGCTGGTGCAGCTGCACGCGGCGTGGGAGAGCAGCCAGACTACGGGGCCGAACCGGCGCCCGAGCCCGCTCGACCCCATCAAGGAGGGCCACTACCTGTCCATCCTGGCCCGCATCGGCCTGGCGGAGCCCCGGGAGCTGACCGACCTCCTGTCCGCCGCCGCCGGTGGCGGGCCCGGCGGCCAGGACGCGGCGGCGGCGGTCTGGGTCTGGCTGGCGCCGGAGTGGTTCGGCTGCTTCGACGCTATGGCGGACGTGGAGCGGCAGAAGCTCTCGTGCCTGGCGCTGACGAGGCTCCTGGAGCCGGCGGCGGCCGGCGGCAGCGGCACCGGCGACGGCGGCCGGTTGATCCTGAGGGAGATGGTGCGCGACAGGCTGCAGGACTTCTTCTCCATGTGGACGACGCTCGTGGCCGAGGTGCAGGACGGGAGGGCCTCGGGGCCGGACTCGCTCGTGTGGGAGGAAGGGTCGGCCCGGGCCGCGGCGGCGGAGTGGGACACGCCGCAGGACGTCCGGGAGCGGGCCTTTGCCCACCGGGACCCCGTGCACAGGGAGCACACGTTCGAATTTGTGAGGGTCAGGCTGGCCGCGCTGGTGGAGGGCGTGGGCGGCGAGGCCCGCTTCGAGAGCGAGTGGGTCGTCAACGTCGATAGGGACGTGCTGGCTGGGTTCAGGAGGCTGAGCCAGGGTGGTGGTTCGGGGGAGGAGTGAAGAGTCGAGACGGAGAGAAAAGGGAAAGGGAGCTCGAAGAGATGGTATATATATATACTTATACCTAGGGATGTGTAGATTTCTCTACTGGCCTTTGTGTCAAGGGATCCTCAAGTAGGGGCTGGGATGCTTTGCGGTTATGTTGGAGTTGTCTTATTTTGTTTTCTATAAGCTGTTTTGCTCCATACCCGCCAGTTATCTGGGAATTTATTTTTGTCCCCATAAGTCTTATCAGGTGAACAGCAGCACTAAGAATATAAGGAAAAAAGGGTCGTTTAACGTTAATGAGAGGGTTGCTGGAAAGAATAAATTTGCACAAGGCCAAGAGATTCGGTTGGAAATGTGTGTTTACTGTGTACAAGCACTTTTAACCAGAAGAAAATGGGTCGAGGTCCTGGTCAATCAGATAGTGCACATTTTCAACAGGAGAGCCTATCTACAGCCTGCTATCCTTCTCACCACCCTGGGGGATCCGGATTATGACCTTCCCCCAAGTCTCCCTGCCTCCCAGCGCAACCAAGGCCTTGGGCACGTCCTCCAGCCCGACGAACTCCTGGTCCGTATACTCGGTGCCCCTGAACTTGCCCGCCTTGATGAGCTCCCTGATGCCGTCCCAGACTAGGGGGATGGCGGACGGCTCGTGGATGGCGTACGCGCCCCAGTGGATCCCAACGACGGAGATGTTCTTGAGCAGGACCTTGTTCATTGCGAGCTTCTCGATCTGGCCGGCGGCGAACCCGACAACGAGGATGCGCCCGTTCCACGCCACGCACTTTGTGCTCTTGTCCACCATGCCCACGGGGTCATACACCACGTCCACCCCCTTTCCCCCCGGGGTCAGCCGCCTGACCTCGTCCGGCCAGCCCGGGGAGCGGTAGTCGACGACGTGGTCGGCCCCGAACGACCTGGCCACCTCGAGCTTCCGCGCCGACCCGGCCGTGGCGATCACCGTCGCACCCAGCGCCTTAGCCACCTGCACGGCGGCCAGGCCGACCCCGCCCGCGGCGGCGTGGACGAGCACGTGGTCCCCGGGCCTTACGCCGGCCCGGAGCGCCAGCGCGCCGTACGAGGTCGGCGCCGTGACGAAGAGGCCCGCCGCGCTGGGCAGTGTCCAGCCCTCCGGAACGGCGTGGAGGGCCGGCTCGGCGCAGCAGAGCCGTGTGGCGTAGGCCCCCTGGCTGGCGCCGAAGACGCGCGTGCCGGCGGGGTACTTTGGGGTTGATGCGGAGGAGGAGGGGGCGGAGAGGACTATGCCTGCGAATTCCATGCCGGCTAGCCAGGGGAGTGCTGTTTGTTGTGGGGAATAAAAGGTTAGCAAGCTGCTCCAAGAACGGAAGCCAGGAGGCGAACATACGGGGTTGGTGTTGGTATTTGCCCTGGATTTGCAGGATGTCAAAGAAGTTCGCTGCTGCTGCCTTTGCCATGTGTATATAAGTCGCGGTAAGTTGTGAGTTCCATCCTCACCTTGAGCCTCCCCGCTCACTTCCTCCCTTACGTAGTGTAGGTATATGCCTACCTACCTAGGGACATGCCTCTTTCCGGAACGGACTTACATGGACTTCTATCAGGTACTCGTCCGGCTTCGGAATGGGATCGGGCAGCTCCGACACCTTCAGGTCCTGAGGCCCCTGTGAGAATGTGGCGTTATTGGGAGGTTAATAGATGCTTGTGTCACGGATCCCGGTGTCGCTGCCTGGATAGTTAGAATGAACGCCGGACTCACCTTAACGTATTCGGTAAGCTGGATTCCCCTCATTGTGAGACAGCGGGTGCATGAAAGCCCTCCGTTGGGTTTTCAACAAGTGGTTTCTAGATTCCTTGAAGACTGACTGTGCTATACAATCAACTTTTTCTTTTGTATTGTTTTGAGTGCTACCGAACAACTATCTTGAGTCCTCATCCAGATCGGCTCAACCTGGAGTCCTGGAACGGCAAGGATGTCTCCGTCTCCACCATCCACCGACCGAAGTGCGGGGGAGGATAGAGGATGCACCACCGCGCCGAGGTTCACAGGCATCCCAGAGATACCTTGCGGCGCATGCTGATGAATGCTAGAATAAGCCGCCCTAAACATGGTGAATAGGTACATACGTATAACAAAGCCTCAGGGGTAGCAAAAAAAAGTCTCTTCAGTCTCTTCATTCAGTTGGACGATAAAACGCCAAAAGCGTTACGCAGCCGGGCAAACTTTGGGGAAGTTCCCTTGCTCTTCTTGTGCGTTCGGAATCTCCTGTTCACTGTTCACTTTCCAGCATGTCGCCATCAAGACGAACGCGACGGTCCGAGGTGTCAGCGGCACGCGGCCAAGAAACGGCGAAGGCTCGACGGTCACCCGAAAAGTGGAGTGGCGAAAGCGGTGGAAGTCATGTCATGGTGCCAGCCTGGCGTGTTCAGAATATCTATTCTCTTGTCGCCTCTTTGCTTGTCTCGATGGACAGGCATGACAGACAATATCCCGTCATGAGCCTATCATCACCTTCGCCACTTCCTCCGTTTGTAGCTTTGGTGCACAAAGCCTTGTGATTTCCTCATTCGGGCCGCCGGCTTTGATCCGCACCAAGAAAGCTAATGCCTCCAGTTAGTCCTACCTGGTGAAAGCTCAGTCACCCGCCTGAGCTGACACCCCGAGATATGCGAGACATGCAGATGCCCGAAAGATTTCTGCTTGTCTGCCTGCCGGAAACTTGCAGTCGTTTGTCAGTACGACGGCACCTCTTTAGCGCCGCAGACACACCAACTGGAGCCAAAGATGATAATGAAGCACTCATTGAAGGAAGAAAGCCGGAGCTCGTTTGTGCGGCTGTGCGCTAGGTAGCTGCAGGACCAGGTCTTCATTAGGTATGCGGGTTCTGTGGGTGCTGTGGATGCTGCAGCGCCCGCGAGGATTGCTGGCCTAATGCCAAGTCATTAGTGGTAATCCGTAGACAGGTAGATTTCTGATTGACTCTCCAGCATGCGTTTCCAGATATCTCTGTTCTTCCATTGGCTTCTAACGATTTGTAGAGATAAACGTGGGCGACCCATAGTGGTGCTAAAAGCACCAAAAACATACCGTCCTGCAGTTACTAAGGCTGTCTTCATCACACGGTTTCCCTGTTTGTTATTTTCGATTGGCGGGCAGTGTCCAACCTATGAAGCAGCAGAAAACACTCGACTTGGATGCAGACTCTCTGAAATTGAAGCGAGGTCGCCAGAAGTGTCTTGTGTGGCGCTCCTCAGCGTTAAATCCCGCCACATCATCTAGCGGGTACTACGCAGCAGGTAATCCCGGGCCTGGGTGGTTTGCCTGTGTCGCCGCCGTTGGTCCCAGCTCCTTTATCGCACAGGGCAGTTTTCTCCTATCTCATCTCCCAGGATCCGTACCCCGCGACGTGCGGTCTTGCTACCTACCTGCCCAGCAAACCTGCAACCCAGAGCAAGATCAGTCTGAGCCTGCTGTCGTCCAGACTTCTTTTCTCTCTCTTATATTTTGGCTCATCCAGCCTTCCCGACGAGCAGCCCCAACACACACACACACACACACCTCTCATTCTGGGCAGCACTTCATTTGCTTTAAACCGTCATAATCTCACGGCGGCGCCACCACTTGCACCAACCATGGCAGACGCAAACGAGGAGGTCAGCGACCCTCAAATCACCTTCAAGGTGAAGACGTCGGGCGATGGCAACCACACGATCACCATGGCCGAGACCGCCACCGTGCTGGACCTCAAGACCAAGCTGGCTGGCGAAGACCTCGAGAACATCCCGGTAGACCGCCAGCGGCTCATCTACTCGGGACGGGTCATGAAGAATGACGACGCACTAAGCACCTACAAGATAAAGTCGGGAAACACAATACACCTGGTCAAGAGCGCCCCGAGCAACCGACCTGCCGCCGCGTCGTCTTCATCTTCTGGAGCCGCTGCGACCCCAGCGATCCCCACGAGCATGGCAGCCGGCACATCTGCGAATAACCCCCTAGCCGGTCTGACCGGAGCCCGATATGCCGGCCAGGTCAACCTTCCCAGTGCTGACATGTTCGGTCCGGACGGAG
Organism: Pseudohalonectria lignicola; assembly: GCA_003049395.1. Classification (NCBI taxonomy): domain Eukaryota; kingdom Fungi; phylum Ascomycota; class Sordariomycetes; order Magnaporthales; family Ophioceraceae; genus Pseudohalonectria; species Pseudohalonectria lignicola. The sequence goes on from PYSP01000271.1 coordinate 15,870, forward strand.
GCGTAAGAGACCCCCCACTCACAACCACATCCCCCCCACCCATGCATGCTTGACGCCGTGCATGCCAAACCTTAGAGGGGTAAATGGGATAAAGGGTACCAAATGCTGACCGACGGCCCATACACGCCGTCCCTCACTACCACAGATGCACCCTATGCCGACCGAGGAGCAGATGGCCGAGATGCTCTCGAACCCGGCTCTTGCCCAGAGCATGAACGAGGCGCTCAACAACCCGCAGTTCGTCGACTTCATGATTCAGTCGAACCCAATGCTGCGCAACATGCCCAACGCCAGGGAGGTGCTGCAGTCGCCGCAGTTCCGCTCCATGATGACGGACCCAGAGTCGCTTAGGATGGCAGCCCGCATGCGTCGGATGATGCAGGGCGGTGGTGGCGGCGGCTCGGCATTCCCTGCCCCGGGAGCCACAGACACCACGCCCGCCGGCGCAGCAGCTTCCGGAATGGAGGGGGCAGGCGCAGCCAACCCCGCCGCCCAGCAGCCACCCATGGGCGGCCAGTTCGGCGGCATGTTCCCCATGTTAATGCCCCCCGGAATGCAGGGGACCAATCCATTCTCCGCCCTGTTTGCTCCCCCTGCCGCCGGCGCCCAGGGACAACAACAACAACAGCCGCAGCAGCAGCAGACACAAGCACCCAGGGCTGGAGCCGGCGAGTCGACAACACCCGCCGGATCACCACCCCAGCAACAGGGCGGTGGTGCTGCTGGCAACAACGCCGGCGTCCCTCAGGACCCCTGGGCGTCCCTCCTAGGAGGAGCCCCGACCGCGGCGGGCAACACGCCCTTCGGCATGACGCCCGAGATGGTGCAGAACTTCCTGCAGGTGATGAACTCGGGCGGGCCGTTTGCGGGCTACGGCGGGGGCGGCGCCGCCGCGGCCAGCCCGCCCCCGCCGGCCGACACGCGCCCGCCCGAGGAGCGGTACGCCGAGCAGCTCCGGCAGCTCAACGACATGGGCTTCTTCGACTTCGACCGGAACGTGGCGGCGCTGCGGCGCAGTGGTGGGAGCGTGCAGGGCGCCATCGAGCACCTGCTTGGCAGTTGAGTTTGGGGAGTAGCGCCGGGTCAGCGTCTTATTTTTCTTTCCTTTCCTTTCTTAGCGGCGACTTTGCGAAAGGGTTGAGTGATGAGAAGGCTTTGGGGGAGGCGTAAGGAGAAGGGGCGGGTGGAGCTGGAAGACACTGTGTCTCCTTTAGAAGGAGAATCTACGGCCGTCTTCGTGTGTCTCTACCCCCGGGAGGATACATAATTACTTCCATCACCTACCTACCTATCTATCTACCTCCCTACCTACCTATCAGTCCTCTTTCGCTTATTCTCATTCTCCTCTACTGCCCTGCTTTTGTACCGAGACGCATATCCCATCTATCCCACCCCATGCTACCCTCTTCTCCCCCTGAGCACGAATATACACGGGCAACCGCAGATGAACACGACAAAACTTTTCCCTAGTATCCACACAGTATTGCCTAGGAGGTTCTTGTGGATTTTTCCTCTTTCACTTTTATATTTCTCCTGAAGATGCAGAGGGCTAACAATAAGCACCTCTTTTTTCCCATGTTGACAAAGGAATGCGAGGATGGGAGAGGCAGCAAGATGTCATGAACCGGTTTGGTTTTCCCCAGAGTTAGGTAGGTAGATTAGTACCTAGGCAGCCACCTATAGTTATTTGACTGTCCTTATAGAGGGATGGTTCTGCCCGCCGAATGAACTCCAAGTTCTCGCGGAGAAGGCCGAATCAACTCTCTTGATATTCTCCGTTTCTCCGGGCTTCAATTTGCCGGACCAGCCGATTAGAAGCCGGTGTGTAGTGGTCTGTAGTTTATCCCCTGGTAATGTGACAGCCAACTGGGAGCTCTTCGTCATTCCGCAGTCTGGAGGATCCTACGACTGAGCGGCCCTGAGAGTTCCCATGGGCTTGGTGTTTCGTTGGTGGATTGGAATATTACGGGGAGGGCGGCACTGCGAAAGGCCCCGGCAGCCCGGATTCATTGACTCGGTGCCAAACAAACACTAACCGCTCACCGCTCACCGCTCACCTTATTTCGTGAGGCGCCGCCGAACCACCCAGAACCCAGAAGGTCAATCGACTCTCTCAAATACAACCTCGCACACACATGTGAATGACACTTTTGATACAGTATCTTTAGCAGATTATAGTCTTCAGGAGTAAACCTCCATTGGCCGATCAGCTAGCAGCAGGCTATCCAACTCTGCCAATTCACCGTCGCAGTAATTTGATGAGATCGATGACTCGGTGACGCACCTCAATGGTACGAGGGAGGTGGGAAATCTCGAGTGAGACAAGCACTACCTCACGGAGACACCAACAGGTCTCAGCCCTGTAGTGCGTTTCCATTTCAAAGACACATCCGGTGTTACGGCAAAACAGAGAGATGATCCAGGGAATATTCTATGCTCGCTTCTTGCCCGAGGAAGGTAGGCTCGCCTCAAATCTGCCTTATCTTAGGTAGTCTCAGGAACCTCTCAAATAACTCATACGGTTTCGCTAACACACGTGAATCCCCCCCACACTGCGCAGGCACAAAAATCGTAGCCCAGAGCCCGCCAGGCTGCATAGTGCCCGTCGAGGGGGTGTCGAAACCGGCGCTCTTCGACTTCGATGTCCTGCAGGAGTACATCATCCCGCGCAAGGCATTCTTCAACCGGTTCATCACGGTGAACGACCCGGCCGGGCGGTATACGGTCCTGGGCTTCCCCGTCTCCATCGTGGACCCAAAGTACCACCGCAACGAGTTCATCTTCAACTTCGGGCTCGTTGTCGAGTCGGATGTCTCGGTCGCCGACCAGCTCCCGTATGAGCGCGTGGTTCGCCGCCTGGCCGTCACCTTTGCCGAGATGGAGAAGCAGGGTGGCTACCTGAGCGGGCTAGACAGGAGAAGGTCGTCGTCGTCGTCGTCGAAATCTGCTTCGGCGGCGGCGGGCTCGCACGCATTAGTCGTCGGCACCGTCGGCGGCGGCGAGGGCGATGAGGACGACGTGTGGACGCGCAGGCCGATAGAGGGCCTCCTCGAGATCGTCAAGGAGGACCTCAACAACTACGGCGAGTGCATGATCCCCGTCGACGAGGCCAACACGATCAACATGAAGCTCTTCCCCCACCACCCGCCCCCTCCCCGGGTCAAGGGCTGGCACGTGCCCGTGGCCAAGGTGCGGCTCGCCGACGTGGTGGACGACACGTGGGACCTGACGCTGCGGCGGGTCATCGCGCACATCGACGGCGTCAACGACGTGCGGCGCATCGCCTTCCTCGCCGACGTCTCCCTCGGCCTGGCCCAGGTCGCGCTGCGCCACCTGCTCTACTACGACACCGTCCTGCTGCTCGACATGTTCTTCTTCGGCTCCTGCTACGCGCCCCGCCCCGGGATGCACGAGTTCGTCGCCAACCTGGACGGCGCCGTGGACGAGTGTGCCGCCTACGTCTGTGTCATGCCCGCCGGGGGTGGTGGTAGTGGTGGCGGCAGCGGCAGCAGCAGCAGCGGTGGGGGGACTGCCACCGGGGGTTCCTCCTCGGCCGCCGACTCGCTGTCAATGGCCGGGTCCCTGCTGCCCCCCGGGTCGGCGACGGTGGTGCACGACCCCTTGCTGGCGGGGCTGTCGTCCCGCCACCTACACCAGCAGCACCCTAGCCACCGCCCGCCCTCGTCTTCCTCCGTCGCGACCATGGTGCCGGACACGCACCACCACCACCACCACCACCATCATCATCATCATCACCACAGCCACCCGGGCACGCCGCCCCGGATAAGCAACTACCTGCTCATCCGCCTCATGACCTCGTTCTGTGTCGGCCGCACCGTGATGGAGTGGCTGAAGCTGCACCTCGACGCCGGGTTCGACGTGCTCCGCTTCGTCGACGTCCGCCGCCTCGTCCAGTTCGGCGTAATCAAGGGCTACCTCTACCGGGTGCACAAGTACGTCGTCTCGAAGCAGTACCTCGCCGCCATCGCGACGGGGCAGGCTAGGCCCCGGGGTGCCCACGGTCGCCATCATGGCAGTGGTGGCGGTGGTGGGGGCAGTGAATCTGTTGATCCGATCCAGAGGTACACGGACGGCAGGCACTGCTTCGACCAGATCATCACGGAGCAGAACCTGACGGACGCGGAGATCATGGAGAAGCTGAAGAACCTGCCCGTGCCGGCGAATGACCTCGTGGTGCTGTACAGGTAGCATGTCGGCACCGTTGCGCGTCTTCCGTTTGCCTAGCCCCTCCTTCTCCCCCCACCTAGAAGTTAATGATTAAGGATGCTGCAAATTGTAATGGTGATCTTCATATGTTTTGCAAGTGATGGAGATTTTAAGGTGTCACTAAATTTACAACGCTGCCCATGGGCTGGTGTGTCTAGGGGTTCTCTCTAGAAGTCTAACTGATATACAAGAGGGTGGCGTTTTATATAACCAAAGCTGCCCAAGAGCTTCCCGAGCCCGAGAAAAGTGTGAGCTTTGGGAGGTGGTGTTGTCGACTTTTATTACACAGAAATACAGGAAATATTACACACCAAGCCTCATCCATAAGCCTCGCGCTGGTCTTTTCTGCACGTCCATACCTTGGTTCCGACATGCCACCCAAGGCTCTTTCCTCCTGCCCGAGGATCCTGTTCTTTTCTTTTCAGATCAGCTGGATTGTTGCTTGGATAGCAGACACCGGGGCTCCGGATCGGACCCCCGATACCAACCAAATACTCTCGGGCTTGTCCGCGGCTTCTCCAGATCCTCTCTGCCTGGGCTTTATTCGCGATATTTGCCGCCGTCCTCCCTCCCATCCCCCCACGCGTCCTCCTCCTCCTCATCGTCCTCGAGCCTCTGCCTGAGATCGCTGACATTCTCCATGGCGGCCTTCGCCATGCGGAGCTTCCCCACATAGGGCTGGCCAGGGTAGACGTCCCCGGAGGCCTCCCACTCCTCGTCGCTGACGATCTCGATGCAGCGGATCTCGTGCTTGCCTTTCCTGAGCAGGAGCAGCTTCTCATCGATGATGTACTTGGCCGTGTCCTCGGGGAACCACAGCGCGACCTGCCTCCAGTCGATCTGGTCCCCTATGGCCCGGCCCCCGTTGCGATCCTTGCCGCCGACGCGACCGCCGATGTAGGCCGCCTTCTGGAACGCGAGCCGATTCCCGTGCGAGACGGAACTGGCCAGGCCTGCGGCGTAGAGGATCCGGGCGATGTTGCCCTTGGAGATGAGCGAGGCGGGCAGCTTCATGTGGAACATGGACGCCGTGCTGTTCAACACTGGGTGCGTCTCGGCCGCATGGGTGAACTTGACGGGCTCGGCGCTCCGGCCGTGGAGCGTCTTGTGCTCGTGCTGCGTGTGGTCCGCCACCTCGTGGCCGTGCACCAGCCGCAGGACCTCGAGGGCGAGCCTGTGATGCGCCTCCCGCTTGGGCGGGTCGGCCGCGTGCGCCTCCATCACGGTCCGGATCTCGGCCGTCGGCATGAAGGTGAAAAGCTTGAGGTGCCGCTCCAGGTCGCCATCCGGCAGGCGCATGAAGTGGCCGTAGAGGTCGTAGGGGCTGGTCATCATCTGGTCGAGCCAGAGGCTGCCGCCGCCCGTCGACTTGCCGATCTTCTCGCCGGCCGAGTTGGTCAAGAGCGGCACGGTGAAGCCGACGGGGTCATGGTCTGGGCCTTCGGAGAATTTCGTCCCCTGCCCGAAGCCTTGCCGCACCGTCTTGACCGCCTCCACGCCGGCCACGATGTTGCCGAACTGGTCAGAGCCGCCGATCTGCATCTGGACGCCGACCTGCTTGTACAGTTCCCACCAGTCCCAGCCTTGCATGAGCGGATAGGTCAACTCGGCGAAGGACATGCCGTCACCGTCACCCATCTTCCTCTTCACCGTGTCCCTGCTGAGCATGGGCCCGAGCCTCATGTGCGACCCGAGCAGCTGGAGGAACTGCAGCATCGGCAGCTTGTTCCACCAGTGGTTGTTGTTCTTGATGGCGCGCCTCGCCGCCCAGTCATCTTGGTACCCGTACCGCCTTGCCTGGGCCTCTACGTTCACCCAAATTCTCTTCAGCTGATAGTGTATTGACAGCATATTCTTCGCCATTTTGTCGCTGTGTATTTTCTCCCTGTCCTTGAGCCGGCCGGTAGGATCCCCAATCTTCGCCGTGGAGCCACCAATAAGGCTGACCGTGCTGTATCCGTGCATGTACATCCAAAAAAGAGGCATCAGCGGCAGGAGATGACCGAGATGCATTGAAGGACCGGTCGGGTCGATGCCGACATATGCCCCGATTCGTTTCCTCTTCATCAGCTCACGGATGGCTCCCGGGGTTCTGTGTGTAACCGCCCGATCAGTATGGAGCGCTAACCCAGCGCCAGCATCACCGGAGAGGAAACATACCCGGTGGCATCCTTCACATATCCACGCTCTTCGAAGATGTCCCACAGACATTGCTCTTCTCCCTTGTCTATCCTCTCAGCTTTCTCGGCCCATCGCTTTTCAGCATCGAGCTCCTTCACTGCGTACTTGGACAGCTTTGCCGGCTTCTTGGGGGGGCGTCTGTTCTCAAACAGAGAGCTGGTCGAGCTCGAGAAGGGTGCAATCAGGAAGGCCCGCTGGCGGGACATGCAAACCCGCGCCGGCAGCAGCCAAGGACGAGCTATCGCTGTCGAGGACGCCATTCCGGGCTTGCGATTTTCCGGGGGAGTCGAAATAGAGAGGACGCCCTCATTCGCACGCTACTCTTTACAAAGCGATTGGACACGCATACTTTGTTCTTTGCTTGGAGTTTGTCTTACGGCGCATTGAGGTACCACAGGTCCACAGGCCATGCCTTGGTGCTTATACTCGTACACCAAAAAAAGTTTCCCAACCCAGATCTATGGTCGCCTCTGATTGGCTGTCCTTTATCGATAACGATAAGGCCGTGTGGTGTGATTGCAAGTCAACGGTCAAGCCTGAGAGTGGATGCCTTGTATTCCAGGAGTCAAAGCCAAAGCCAATCAGGGAGCTTCCGATACTCATCCTCGGCAATACCACCCGATATCAAGCACGCCCTCGTAACACCTCGTATCGTAACATTCTCGAGTCGGGCAGAGCTTCCTCAATCGAGACCACCTACAAGCAACCCACCCCCGTATCCAAGCAGTGAAGACACCCAATTGAGGTTTTGCAGCTAGTTAGACAGAGCGGGAGCCAAAAGGGAATCATGGCATCAATTGTTCGCCCGACCCTGCTGAGGCGAGCCGCCACGGCCAAGAGCGCCCTCTCTCCGACCCGGGCAGGCCCAGCGCTGAGCCGGTGTGCTGCCCTCGCTGCCGCCCAGCCGTCCACGACATCCTCACTACTCCTCAACAACGCCGCTAAGGCTGCCGCCTTCCACGCGACTAGCAGGAGAAACCTGCTACCTCCACTTCCTCGTGAGCAACATGTGTCCCTCCTTCACTCTTTCTGTCTCGTCTTACCCCCGGGCTGTCCCGGTTGGCTGGGAAGACTATCGTGAACCAGAGATCAGGCTAACGCACCTTTCACAGAGACGATCCAAGGAACCAGTAAGGGCCACCATCACTTACTTTCACATGCATATCTAGCTCCGCCGCTGGGAAACGCTTCCCACCGACGGCGCCGCGTCCCCAACTGGTTGCGGGGTAAGTACGTCGAGCTAACAAGAGGGTAACCACAAACGAACAGTCAACGACCCGGCCCCGGTGCCGCACCCTTCCTCCTCCCACGGCCGCTACCACTGGACCTTCGACCGCCTCATCGCCGTGGGGCTCGTGCCCCTGACGGTGGCCCCATTCGCGGCGGGTTCGCTCAACCCGACCATGGACGCGGTCCTGTGCGCGACCCTGTTGGTGCACGCGCACATGGGCCTCCAGTCCGTCCTCATCGACTACCTCCCGGCCCGCCGTGTGCCCAAGACGAGGAGGCTCTTCATGTGGATGCTCAACGCCGCCACCGCCGTCGTGGGCATCGGTTTGTACGAGTTCGAGACCAACGACGTCGGGTTGACGGAAGCGATCAAGAGGGTCTGGAATGCTTGAGTCCTGGTGGTAGGTAAATGGTTGGGGATGGGGCTTGGAGATGGGGCGGTTTGAGCGGGTGGCGAGGGATTTCATTTGAAAAGGGGCAGTCTTTTTTATTTATTTATTGGAAGGATAACGCCCTCCCTGCCTTTCCGCACCCAAGTATCTGTTCTGTGCGCTTGAGCCTTTGAGCTTGAGATCGCTACCTACCAAGATTGGTATGCGTGGTGTAAAAATGTTCTACCGCTTACCTGGTGTTACAGGAGATAGTACTGCTATGTCAATGGTCAACGGGCTTGTGAGTCCCCATGAAAGTTTGCAATGACATCAGATGCAGAACCGGGTGGAGCAAGGGCCATGCGGAGCATGCGATGTATCTGCTGTGCGAATTACTCGTGATCATCTCACATCCCACAGAACCTAAACAAAACCCCAACCAAACTGGGGAGTGACAAGTCTGCATGTCAGGTATGAAGGGGAGATATAAACCCAGAAGTCGTGTTTCAACCAACGCCGGCTAACATGAGATATCAGGAAAGCAAAAATAAAAAAGTAATCAAAAAAGTGTAACAAAACCACCGAATTGGTATCAACTCCTTGCCCGACGCTTCGCTAACAATTGGGCCCATGCCGTAGAGATAGATGTCTGAGTATACCAAAATCCCCTTATTACCTACCCGTAAGCACGACCCGGAGATGTTCGAAAGAACCAACCTGGGCCGTGTCCTCGAAGAAAACAGTGAACCAAAAATCGCTGTCATTTGTCCTTCTGGGCGTCTCCATTCTCATCTTCAATGAATCGCATGATACACCTGCGGAGACCCATGCTGCATCCCAACATGATGCTGCTGCTGCTGCTGGTGCGTTTCATGTTGCTCCTGCTGCTGCTGCTGCTGCCCTGCAAAGCCCGACGTCACGAGCTCCGTCGGCGGCTGCGGCTGGTACAGCTGATAGAGCGGGCTCCGGGGGCCCATCTCGTGGAACTTGTAGCCGGGGGGTATGGACTCCGAGGGAGGGATGAACGCATACCCCCCTGCCGCCTGGCCGCCGTACGGACCCGAGGGCGAGACGGCGCCCGCCGCCCCCGCCATGGACGACGACGCGTTGGCCTTCCCCCTCCTGCGGAGGAGGAAGAACGCGGCCCCGACGATGGCCACGATCCCCGCCGCGGCGCCGACGCCTATCCCCGCAGCGGCGCCGGCGCTCAAGCCCGCGCCGGAGCTGCCGCCGCCGCCGCCGCTATTGTTCCCCCCGGTTTCGGAGGGCTGGGGGGGGCCGCTTCCGGACCCGGCCGATTCGGCGGAGGCCTGGAACCGGACCTGGATGCTGAAGGCGCCGACCCCGCCTCTCGTCTCGTTCGTGGTCCGCTTCAGGGTCTGCCCGTTCGAGATGACGGGGATCGCGCTCGTCCAGGGGGCGTTGAACTCGGACGTGCAGCCCATGGTCGACTGCCATGGGTACCAGGCGTCCTTGACGCAAGTATAGCCATAGACTCTTGACGAATGGAGGCGTTAGCCACGTGCTCATAGGAGGGATGCTGTCGTGGCGAGAGTAGATCTACATGAGAATAAGGCGTTGCAGACAAGGAGGAGTAAGGGAGGTGGTGGAGGGACGATTACGACAAACACTCACGTGGGACAACATATGTAGGCCGTCTCCGTCAAGCTGGCGATGGAGTTCAGGCTCGAGCATGCCGGGGTGTAGCCTGAAGGGCACGCCGTCACGGGGCTGTAGTACTGGCCCCTGGTGCCGGTGTAGCCCGACGGGTAGCAGTCGGTCTCTGAGGCCCTGGGGCCTTGCTGGTAGTAGTAGCCCCCTCCCGTCCATATCTGCGTGAAGGCCGTGGATGTCGCGCAGCTGGCGGCCGCCGTGAAGCTGGTCAGGGGGCCTACGTTGGTCGCCATCCTCGCGCTACCGCCCGAGCAGGGTCCGGGGCTTTGGCGGTCGTGATTTAATGCGGTTCGTTTTGATTTGGTCACGACCTCGATGGCGGCGTGGATGTAGCAATGGTGGCAGTGATGGGTGGTAGCGACGACGATGATGGAGATGATAAGCCCTTTGTCAGGATCGAAGCATCTCTATGCTGTCCTCTAAATCTTCCCTCTCGGGAGCATTTGTATGTAGCTTATAGCAGGCGGTACCGTAAGTTGATCTGTCCCAATGCGCGTCGCCCAATCCTCCCACCACCATCTTCAGTTCAAGAAGCCGGGCTCGTTGCGTCGGTTTGTGTAAGTCGTGTTACTCCCGGCGGCCTCGTCTCTTCCGGCTGCATGAAGCTGGCAGGTCCGATTTGCTCGTGCACACCTCCGGCAAGTTACGGCGAGTTGAGGATGTCCAAGTCCAGGTAGGCCAAGTGAAGCCTTTCAACTTTGAAGGCTACGCAATAAGACAAGCAAAAAGGAAACTGGGCAGAAACAGTAGTGTAAGGCTATGCCCTCAAGGACTATGACCCTCGTATATTGGGGCGCTCAGGTGGCATTTCCCATTTCCTCTCGAACACCCCGGGCTCTCTCTTTCGCTCCGACCTCAACGACTCAATCCCAGGCTCGAGACAGGCGGAAGAGCCTTGTGTTTCCAGTCTCCAGTCCACTTGGCCCCTCCCTCCTTTACCGAATTGAGACATCAGAAAAAGAGCTTTCCCTCATTCAAAATTTGATGGCGGTGGTGACTGGCTATGTGCTTCATGTTGCCTGTCGAAGGATTGTATTAGCTGCAGAAACGAGGGTCCTGATTGGAACCTAAAACGACACCCCCGAACCCCCTGCAAGCTCGCACTCAGCTCCTCAGCTCATTTGTGTGATTTGACAAGATGAGATGGGGGCTGATGTACGTGAACTGAGTAGAATCGGGCAGCTATTGTCGACCACCACCACTTCCTATAATTTTACGAGGGTGGAAATGGGGTTACGCTACCAAATGGCGAGTTTTGGCCCAGAGATACAACTGAGTCGCTTCTCCATGCTTGCTTCTCCATTCTTGGCTTCGGGTTCAGTCCTGGCGGAGGGTGGGGGATTGGCACGCCCGGAGTTGGAGTTTAGATAACCGCTTGTTTGAATGATACGCCCCCTCTTTGGGAATTTGGGACCTGTTCGTTGACGGCACTTGCTGCCTGTCGGGCATAGGGTCCTCGTTACCCTAAGTACGTAGGTCCTTCCCTCTCAAGAGACAGATATGGTGGGATAATGCATCTGAAGAGCTGGAGGTGAAGGAGGAGGGATGGGAACGACAAGAAATCGATGGCCTCCTTGATGACCATTTGTTACACCTCCCGACACCTCAAAGAGAGCTGAAAGAAAAGTCACCGGGCCGTGTGTGATTTCGCCTCTGTTGTATGGTGGAGTTGAAACCGGCTAGGTTTCCGTAAAGATATGGGAGGGCCCGTTTCTCTGACAAGTTGATACCGTGGACTCAAGTCCGGATCGAGGGGAAGGATTGAATTATCACTCACACTGTAGTCACACACGCGAGTGAATGCGAGATTGACGGACTGACTTGGCAATCTAGACTAGCAAGCCTGGTATCACTATCCGGCAGCCTGGTAGGGAGTAATAGCCAGTAAGAGCCGGGATCTAAAATGCAAAATTGAGTCGGCGCAGAACGCGGGAGATGATAATTCGGTACTACTCCGGTAGCGTACTGGACAAGCCGTCTTGCTGGGCCGCGAACCGTACAGTTTTTTCTTTTTTAGTTACACCACCCCTGGTTTTTATGTGTTCTCTATGCCTCAACCTGAAAGATAGACAGTATGGATCCAAATCGAAACGACAGAATAGCTTCATTTTCCAGGAACTCCAACTTGGTCTTCCGAAGAAGGGGGGGACGATAAAACTTCAACAGGTCACATCCTATTTCTTGATGTGTCACTTTTTGCAGGCCCAAGTCAGTTAGGTTAGCATCCGATCTTGCGATGACTCGATGATTTGCCCGTGCTGGGTTTCTTTGAGGCGACGTTGAGCAGTTGGTTTCGCAATCAAGGAACAAATGAGCCGCCCGCCCTTGTAGCACTGCAGATACAGCTCGATTGGGAAGGTTGAAGCCCCCGTCAACGAATGCCCCTTGCCATCCAGACCCTGTTAGGCCCGTCGTCGGTCATGCTCTGTTTCGAGGTTTCTTTCCCAATCCAGCGTACTGCATCTCGCCGACACTCTATATCCAGAGACGGTGAGAGGCTAAGACACCTACCTAGTACCTACCAAGAAACCTAGGGTAAAGGCAAATTTCAGAGAGCGAGCAACGCGAAAACGAATCTTCAAATCCCGATCAGCCCTGACCCCGACCGACGACACTGGATTAGTCGCTCGCTGCCGCCCAGTCCTTTGGGACTGACGGAATAGATCTATTTGGGGGGATGCGGGAATGAGAAATAAAAATAACAACACAAAACCCGCTATAGACGTTTTTGGGGAGGACGAACCAGTCAGTTGGGTCGAGAGTCGTGAAATTGAGGCGGAGGGATGGACCACCTCCAAGCACCCACCTCCACGAGAAGCCGAATGAGATTTAAAACCCCACTTGTCACATCAAATCCCTTCCGGGTTCCTAGGTGTGTGACATGAGGTACCTTGGGTCGTACATATTGTACATTACGGCTAGTACAGCATAGTGCAACAAGAAATGGGAATCGTAATCTAGATTTTCAAGACATCCATCCACCACTCGAGCAGGAAGTCTTCTTGTTCGGAGTCCCTGGTTCGCCTAGGACCTAGGGCCCGCAATCCTCAGCAAAGGAGGAGAAACATGAGCAGATCTCAGCAACTAGCAAACATCTGGGAATTTAGTGGAGCTCAAGTGGTCCTTGACAGGGGTTTCCTTCCTAGCGTCGGCTTGTTCATTTGTCCATGGCCATTCGCCATTCGCCCGCTCGAGTGGTCTTGGTAGGGTTGACCGTCTCTCCCAAAATGGAAAGCCCGACGACACCAGCTCGAAAATAGCACGGTTTCCCCTGGCAGTTCTGCTCAAGTCTACTGTATCTGTGGGCTTCACCACTAGGCCGCACGGGCACCACTGGAATACTGGATAGCAGTTGTCTTGGCCTCCTGTCTGCCCAATGACTGAGATTGTCTGAGATTGTCTGAGAGTGACTGTGAGAGACTAAGGTTAGGCCCTTGATGAGCTATTCATCACGGGCCACGAGCGAGCCACTTGGTCCCTTGAGCTCTGAAGGAGGGGTGGTCCGTCCAGCAGGCTATTCTACATGTAGGTAGGTACGGATACGTAGGCAAGGCAGGACTGTGTCGCTTTTCCTTCTCTGCACTCTGCACTCTGCAAGTCTGCAAGTCTGCAGTCCCGCCTCCTTCTGTCCCAGTGGCGCTTTTCCCTTGCCCTGCATACAAGACGTGCCGTCTCTCGTGCAATCTGCGAAATCCGCAAATTGGATTCTGTAGCCACTCCAGTCCCGAGCGAGTCCAGCCAGTGGTGCACCCATCATCGATGTCTTCGCCAAGCGGCCCTAATGTACACACTCAAACCGATGACTCCGGGCTCGTGGTTCCTCCGGCTGGACCTATAACATGCGGAAGTATTGGTCCTAATGGCCTTACACCGACGGGCCGGGTGGGCACTTGAGAGGATTGGAGAATGGCCAGCGCAATCAAGTTCATATGCAGGCCGGCACCCCCTTACCATTCTGTCTGCAGCTACCTAATCTGTCGCAAAAGAAACATTTTTTTTATTAAAAAAATCACCCTTCGCCCCGAAACAAGAAGGACAAGCTCACATTTTCCAGGATCTTAATCCCCCCCCCTTGCTTCCCTGTCCGAGATAGAAAGAACATTCTGCACTCTTGCAGCTTGCGGGGGAAATTTGTGGCACAACACATACCTATACCCTGCGCAGGCACTTTTACAGCCTTTGTGCAAGGCGTATCCAGCCAGCCGGGTCTGGTCCGGTGTGACACACTTCCCTCCCTAACTAACTACCTACCGGGTACCTTACACACTTCCTGACATTTGGTCTTTTGGGGTTAAACCGTGGGGCCTCTCGACACGGCCGTCAGCCGGCCCATGCTCTAGGGCAAGGCAGAGAGCCGCCGGTACAAATCTTCAAGAGAACACATTCGAGTCCGGACACATTTCCCCTCGTCGTTGCAACAGTTGGAGGAGGCCAAGGATCGCCAGGGCCGCGCCAGAGGTATCGGAATCATGGCTGCGTCAATGTCGGTCAGCTCCGGGGTTTCCGTCGGGAGCCCGCTCGAGGTCGCTGGCTCGGGCGAGATAGACCCTATCAAGGCGTGGGAGAGCCTGGGCACGGCACCGGATGAGCACTATTTTGAGAATGGCAGGAGATACCACATGTTCAAGAAGGGGCGGTACCCGATTCCGAACGACGAGGACGAGCAGTCGAGGGAGGACATGAAGCATGCCATGACCTTGGACCTGACGGTTCGTGATTACCAATCACTCACCCTGTGCACCTCGTTGTTTCCAGAAACTGGAGATGCATCCAACACAAACCCTCACCAATCCAGTCTAACGGCGAGGGATCTTCACAGGGAGAGAAACTATTTTATGCGCCGATCAGCGACACCCCGGAGAAAATCCTCGACGTTGGCACAGGCACTGGTAAGTTTGCTCTTGATGATAGAACGGCACTCCTCGCTTTCCTCCACCTACTACCATGCAAAGTACTAACAACGTTGGCCACTCAGGGATATGGGCCATAGATGGTGAGGATGATCCTATGCATAAGGTGTCTCGGCTGATCGCGCTCATGCCGTTGTTGCTGACGTTCGCTCTTCCACCATCTCGAAGTTGCCGATATGTACCCTGGCGCAGAAGTTCTCGGTACAGACTTGTCGGCGATACAGCCTGACTTGGTGCCTCCGAAGTGTGTGCACCCCTTTGTTCTTCGGTTGGGGTTGCCCCCCCGCCCCCCCCCAACTGGCTTGCCTGCACTAACATTGGAAATGCAGTGTCCATTTCATAGTAGACGATATCGAGGAGCAAGAATGGCTCAACGGCTCGGGCTACGACCTTATACACTTTAGGATGGTTGCCGGCTCCCTCAGAGACCTGCAAGCCACGGTCAATCGTTGTTTTGAGTTGGTCATGCCCTTAACCGCAACCCTCCCGGTCTAGTCTAGACACCCGCCACTTTTCGCTGACCCGCACCCGCTTGCCACAGGAACATAAAACCCGGGGGATGGATCGAGTTCCAGGAGCTCCATGCATTCCCACAGTGCGACGACAACACGATGAGGTCGGACGACTACCTGCTGAAGTTCTACGAGATGGTATTCCGCTCGTTCGAGGAGATCGGCATGGACCACCACCGGCCCCAAGCCATGAAGCGATACCTGCAGCGGGCCGGGTTCACCAACATCAAGTGCGTGGTCAAGAAGACGCCCATAGGCCCCTGGGCGAGGGGGAACAACCTGCAGCGCATCGGGGAGTGCATGAAGTACGCCATCTTGGACCTGCTGCCCGGCTTCGTCAAGCCGCTCGAGGCGATCGAGATCTCGAGGCTGGAGGCTGAGGTATGGTTCGTCAAAGTGAGGCAGACGCTGCAGGATAACACCAAGCACCGTTACTTCAACTTTTACTTTTGGTACGCCCAGAAGCCGGAACAGACGAGGCAGGCCTTACTCCAGGAGTCGCCAATGCCTTTAGCAACGGCTCAGGAGCCTACGACCCAGGAACATACAACCCAGGAACATACAACCCAGGAGCCGTCCACACCTGCAACAACGTTCCAGCCACTCACTTGAGTGAGATTTGGCTTGAATTGGTGTTTGGACAGCATAGCGCCCATTCTTGACTTCTTCCTGCTCCCTTCTTCTTTTTCCTCCTTCCTTCTGCTTCGTCTTCGTTATCTTCTTCTTCTTCCTCCTCCTCCCTTCTTTTGCTTCTTCCATTCTTCTTGTTCACTTCGCATACCTACTTCACCCCTTACATTGATGCAAATTTGGATTTGGGCCGCATTTCTTCTCTTGGTGTTATCTTGTATCAACCACCTCCGAAGCATTTCATTTTAGGGACCAGTAACGATTGCATTGAGATACCTACTTCATATAACGAAATTAGTTTCTATCTCTCCATCTGGCGAAGTAGAGTCCACCTACCGAAGGAGGAATAGAGATAGGGATCGGCAGCGGAAAAAAAAGTAGAGAGGTACTAATGGCATTTTCATGAATGGCATGCTAGTGACGCTGCCTGAGCTTGTAATCATCAAAGTCGAGAGCTAGGAGTGCTTCCCTTGCAAGGGAGAGAACCTTGAGCGTATCGTCGCCAAACCAGGGTCCGATACCAGCAGCACAGGCGTCCTCGAGTATCCGAATACTAGCCGCTCATTCGTAGATGCCTTTCTAAGTCGAAGGATCACCCTATAAACGATGAGATGGAGAAACGTACCTATTAATCTACTGCCAATGACGCCCCGTCGCTGCAGATGTGATGGACCGCCAGTCAAGTTAAGTTCGGTATGCCCGCGGTGTAATTTCAACCCTGAAGTTGGGTCAAGGAAACACAAGCTCGCTGCGGCTAAGAATTGGCCTGGATGGATACGATACGATGCAGCTTACAACGGGTAACAACCGATTTGTCTGCCTGTGTAACCCATGATGGGTGGGCCTTGCCGATGCATGGAATTCAGCGTGGAACAACCCGACGGCGCAGCCCCAACACAGAACATCCAAAGAAGGAGGGGAAACCCAGTGCATGTGGTATTATGTAATCGAGCAACTTCAGGTGTGGAACATTCCACCCGTTTGCATCGATTGTCCCAGAATCGCGGCGAAACACGAACTTACAGCAGCGCTGACCGCGAAATTCAGTCTTCGAAGTGTCTTCAAACGATGAGACTTACTCTCTAAGCAGAGGAGCTCATCGCGCTAAGACTATTTATTGATCACAAAATAGCAACACAAACAACCACTGCTTCGTTCCCGAAGGCAACGCAAAACACAGCATAACGAAAATCAAAACCCGCCCTGCCACCCACGATGGCAGCCACAACAGCCGCCAAAGTGGCCGACCAGATGCTTGCCCAGGCGGCGCCACCCCACAAGTTCTCCTTCGCACCGTTCCTCCAGCAGACGTACCAGCACAGCCTCCCCTCAGACAGGCCGATATGCAAGATCTACGCCTCGGGGGGCAACTGCCCCAACGGGACGCGTTGCCTGGAGCGGCACATCTCGCCGCCGATCCAGTACTCGTCCATCCCCGGGGACCCCTCGGTGCCGACGAGCGCGGGCGGGACGGGCAAGGAGAATAACAGCAACAAGTGGCGGGGCGACGGGAACGCGTTCAACAGCCTCGTGTGCAAGCACTGGCTCAGGGGCCTGTGCAAGAAGGGCGACAGCTGCGAGTTCCTGCACGAGTTCAACCTGCGCAAGATGCCCGAGTGCAACTTCTTCGTCCGCCACGGCTACTGCCAGAACGGGGAGGAGTGCCTCTACCTGCACATCAACCCCATGTTCAAGCTGCCCCCCTGCCCGCACTATGACCAGGGGTTCTGCCCGCTCGGCCCCAGGTGCGCAAAGAGGCACGTCCGCCGCACCCTGTGCCCTTACTACCTCTGCGGCTTCTGCCCGGACGGGAGGGCCTGTAGGGAAGGGTCGCACCCCAAGTGGAACCCGGACCTGGACAAGCCCGTGGCGAGGACGGAGCGGCCGCCCGAGGAGGACGTCGGCGGGTTCAGGCGGGATCATGACGATGACGACGAGAGGGATCGGGATAGGGACAGGGACAGGGACCGTGATCGCGACCGTAAGAGGTTCGACGGGCGGGGGGGTCATAAGGACAAGTTTGGTGGAGGACAGGGGGGTCGGTGGAGAGGCCGTGGTGGTCCTGGTGGCAGCGGCGGCGGCGGCGGTGGTGGTCACAAGTTCAGGGGCGGAAGACACTGATAGATTCGGGAAGAGAGAGACGGGGACGAGGAGAAGGACAGGAACCATCGATTCCACTGATACCCAATCAATTCAATTAGCAACATAAATATCCTCGTCAGAAGCCACCTCGTGAGGAGCGTTTTGATATGTATGTATGTACATCAGCCCTGTAGGGGAGGGAAAGAGTCGTGAGCTTCCAATGGGAGTAGAGTCATTCCCATACTACCCCTTGCATCTAAGGGAACTGACCTGCCACAACCGATACAGATCAGGGATGAAAGAGACGACAAAAAGAAGAGAAAATTTAACAGCCATACACCTCGCCAAAACCTCCTCACAAAGCGGCAGTCCTCCACACATGGGCGTCCGCCCCAACAGCTCCATGTAAACTGTCACTACCACTAACCCCATCGGCAGTCACAGAGATAAAGTCACCATTCTCGCTCCCCGACCGCGGGCTGGCACCATCAGCAGATGAACCAGACGACGGCACGTACTGGTGCCACGCGGACGCGGCAGCGCCGTCGCTGGTCACCACCTCGACCCTCCTCACGCCCATCATCCACGCCACCAATCCGCGGGGCACCCACCTGCCGACGAAGCCGTACAGGTCGGCGCCCAGCCCGACGCGCACGACGGCGGGCGGGCTGGCGCTCTCCATGACGTCAAAGACGACGTTGTGCAGCTCCCTCAGCGAGCTCGGCTTCAGGCCCCTGACCCTTCCCGTGCCGACCGCGGAGCCCGTCTGGGCCGAGAAGTTCCTGCCGTACGCGCGCCTCGCGGGCTCGGGCCAGGCCTCGGAGCCGTCTGGCGCGGGGAGCTGCGGCCTCCCCACCGAGGCGGCCCTGGAGGCCGCAGCGGCGCCCGCCATCGACGCCGCCGGGGTGAAGCTGGCCATGTCGAAGCTGCCCAGCTGGACGTGCGTCACGGGTATGGA
The DNA here is from genome assembly GCA_003049395.1 of Pseudohalonectria lignicola. NCBI lineage: Eukaryota > Fungi > Ascomycota > Sordariomycetes > Magnaporthales > Ophioceraceae > Pseudohalonectria > Pseudohalonectria lignicola. Next base: position 34,645 of record PYSP01000271.1, read on the forward strand.
GAGCGGGCGGAGCTCGGCGGCCAGGACCTCGGTGAAGGCGCCCAGGGCGGAGCAGACCGTCGCCTCGGGCGCGTGGAAGGGCGGGTTGATGGAGGAGATTATGGAGGGGGTGAAGACTAGGACCTTCGGGGGCGTCGTGGCCGCCGTGGCCGTCGCGGCGGTGGCCGTCTGGGCCGTCGTCTGTGGCGGCGCCGTCAGCCGGGCGGTAAGCAGCGGGAGGAAGGCCTGCACTGTGAGGATGGGGTGCAGGAGGTGCGTGTTGAAGAGGTCGGCGAAGCTCGAGGGCGGGATGGTCGCGATGGGGCTGGCCTGGTAGGTTACGGAGGGGACGAGGATCACCGCCTTCAGGGACAGGTAGTTCGCCTTCGCGCGGGAGACGGGCGCGTGCGGCACCTGGAGGTACTGCGAGAACCGTTCGATGGAGGCCCCGGCACTTGGCGGCTGTATAGGGTGAGTGGGAGAAATGCCCCCCCAAAAAAGTTAGCGATCCGAGCGCCCGTGAGGGGGTCATCTTTGTTTCCTCCACACCAACAATAATGAGATAATCAATACTGTGTAAGAGGCGTAGAAATATGGGGATACACGCACATCTGTGACATCGATAGTCAAGGACTTGATATCCGCCCGCGCCAGGTGATGCACAAGCGCCTCATCCTCGGCCGAGTTGCACACTACGTAGACGATGTGGCCTCTCCTCTCCAGGTCCAGCGCCAGGGACTTGGTCAACGGCAGGCTGGGGGACCCGGCGACGACGACGACCTCGAGCCTCCCGCCGTTCCGCGCCCTCCTGGCCCGCCGCGCGCCCGCTCTCCTACAGAAGCGGCTGCGCCGGTAGCTCCGGTAGATGACGGCCCCCGCGACGACGACGACGAGCCCCGTCAGGTACCTGTGCCTCGACACCCAGTCCTCGACCTTCTCGTACGTGGACGAGAGGGGTATGATGTCGAGCGGGGACGTCGGGGGCGGCGGAGGCGGCGGCGGCAGCGGGCGGACCGACTCGGGCAGCCAGCGGGCCGAGGAGAGCTGCTCCCGCAAGAGGCCAGCCACATGCTCGACGTGCTTGTCTATGTAGTCGGCGACGTCGGCGCTGTAGCGGCGGATGTCGTTCGGGATGGATGACAGCTGGGTGGGCGATACGCATGGTGGTGATTAGCTGTCGGGCTCAGCCTTTGACATGGCGCTGGGGGGGGGGGAGAGGCCAACTCACCACGTCGAGGAAGACCTGATCATCGGCGGACATCTTGTCCGGCGTTGTTTGCGGTATCCTATCGGGTACGACTTCGTTGGATGTAAATATGCAACAAGCAAAATCGAGAAATAGGGGTCAAAAACGAGAACAAGAACGAGGTTGTGTTTGTTCTCCAGCTATGACTTTTTCATCAAAGATCTTGATCCTGGTCTGGTCCAATATCGGGAATGGTTATCGATATGCCCCGCTCGGACCACAGGAGGAGTTGCACAAACCAACGTCATTATTGGAGGTATTGTAGGTGGGGCTCGCTGGTGAAGCTTGAACAACGGTAGCGCGTTATCGGAGTCCGCAGAATACCAACCTAAGAGCCAGAAGTCGTTGGATAGCTACCTAGGTAATTTACAAACCTACCTTAGTAGCCAGCAAATCTCTTTGTGATCTTAGATGTTAGGAGGAATATGAGCCATTAATGGTAAGTAGTAACCGACGAACCCGCATCTGAGGCAGGCAAGATAGCAGATGTCGTACACGCCTGTAAAAACTCCCTCCGACTTCCAAGCCCGGTGTGACGAGGCAGGGTGATCCCGTCTTACCCCTGATTTAGATAGCGGGAGGAAGTCTGCTTCCTCCGGGCTGCCGCATGATCAGCACGCAAATATCAAAAAAGTGGTTTCCAACGGTGTACTACAACTTCCTCGCCAACACCCTCAGCCTCACGTAGCTGAACATGTAACCCCCATCTGGCTTGGCGCAGACCACCTCCAGCAGGTCCACAACCTCCCTGATGCACTCCTCCCGCTGCTCCTCCGGCACGGCATCGAAGAACTGCCTGGCCATCAGCCTCATCCAGCCGTCCACCCCTCCCCGGTCCGCGGTCGTGGGCCTCCATACCCTCTCCACCTTCTGGATCTCCCACCCGCCGACGGTCTCCTCCATCGTGCGCCTCGTCCACTCCTCGTCCGGGAAGAACCAAGGGCTGACCTCGTTGGCTCTCTGCAGGCCGATCCTCCTCCCCACGACCGAGAGGATCCCGGCCTTGAGCTCGGCGACGTTGCCCAGCCCGCCCATCTCGAAGGCGAAGGTGGCCCCCGGGGCGAGGGAGTCCCGCACCCCGCGGAAGAAGGGCTCGCGCCCGGCCTCGGGACGCAGGATCCAGTGCATTGCCGCGTTTGAGAAGGCCTTGGTGAAGCGGCCCTTCTGGAGTTCCGGCTTGTTGACCAGCTCGGTGGCGTCGAGGACTTCAGGGGCAGATGGGAGACGTCCCTCCCGTGTCAGCAAGGCACTGCTGTCTGTCTGTCTTACGAAGGGGACACCGTTCATATGGGGTGATTCTGCACACCTTCAAATGTACAATTTTTGAATCCGGCTGTCTCGACTGCCTTCTGTGAGGCCTCGATCATTGACGGCGAGCTGTCAACCCCATGCAGGGACCCGCTCCCTCGTGACAGGATATCGGCGATCTGGAGGTCGAGGACGCCGTCTTGAGGATCGTCAAATGTTACCACCAGATCCTGCGACTCTGCATGGCTTCATTCCCCCAGAATGAATGATGGAGACCATACCTCCGCAACCAATGTCGAGAATGACATCGTCCTTCTGAGGATCCAACCACCCCATCACCTCAACAGCGAGCTTGGGGACGAAGGACGCCGCGTTTTGATACTCCTGTCTGCCCAGATTAGCTTCGGACCGTTCGATCCTCTCGTAGGAGAGTGGTTTATCCTGTCTCTCTTGTGTCGTCTCCGCCTCCCGGGAAATTTTCATTCACCTTGGAGGACCAGTTGTCTTTTTGCTTCGCCGCCATTGTTGCAAACATGCCACAGCTAGATATCAGCGCACTATGTTCCTGCAAGTACAAAAGCAATCGATATACAAAATTGTATTGGAGCCTGGTATTTATATTCGTGAAAAATCGGTACAGATGATAGACTTCCCCCGCTCTGGATAGCTCACAACTCATCCTGCTTAACTGCTCCCCAGGGCCGATTTCGGAGTGGACTGTCATCATCACCTGGGGACAATCGGACGGGGATTCTTCCCCGCCTCCTAGCCACCTAAGAACTGGGCTGGTAAGTACCTAGGTAGGTGTGTCTGCATGACTTGCCTCCCGAGTGAGCTCTTTGAGGTAATTCTACCCCTATCTAATGCATTGCAATAGGTGACGAACCAACGAGGAAACTAGATAATAAGACCTTCCGGGCAAACTCACACCCTGCCACCCATCAAAGCACAGCCTATTCAACCTCCAGGAGCCGGTACCTCTCGTCTCCCAGCGCGTCCTCTACCCTCTTCATGGCGGCCAGCACCTTCTCCTCCTCCAGCCGCCGCCCGACAACTTGGACAGCCACGGGGAGGCCGTGCATCTTGTCAGCGTCGTAGTACTTGTACGCGCCCTGCGCTACGCCGTTCAGCTTCTTCACGTCGAAGCCTGCGGGGAGTCCGTCGAGCTCCCTGTCGACGCGGGTCACGGGGATGACGCCTGCGGTGTAGTCCAGCTGTTTCCCCAGCGTTAGTTAGCGTTCGCTGTATATGGGAGAGGTGTGCAAGGCGTAGACCTCCTTATTTATTTTCTGCCTGTCATGGACGCTGGGGGGCAGTGAGAACGGCTATTTCGGGAGGGAACACAACTCACAAAGTTGAACAAGAACGTGTACCCGCAACTCGGCGCGGCGTCCGCCATCGCGTCGTGCGGCAGCGCGGGCGTGGCGTTGGGCGCCGTGACGATGAAGTCGACGCCTGCCCCGTCCCACCACCGAAACCACCTGGCCCTGTACTCCTCCCTCTCGACCACGAGCCTCCAGTTCTCGAGCGCCGTCTTGGGGTACCAATCCCTGACGATCGAGGCCCAGAGCTCGTCCCCGCGCACGTACCTCACCCAAAGGTAATACAGCCACTTGAGGGGCCGCGGCAGCCTCATCAGCCGGCTCATCTGCGCCGCGCCCCGGTCGACCCACTCCCCCGTCCGCATGAACGACTCGAACGTCCGGCAGCCGTCCGCGTTGAGCAGCTGCGAGGCCACGCGCAGCGCTGAGCCCGCCTCGGGCGGCTGCACCTCGACCACCTCGTCCCCTGCCCGCCGGAGCGCCTCCTCCACCGTCCGCAGCGCCCTCGCGCACGCAGGCGAAGGGTCGACGACGCCGTCGGAGCGCATCACCCCGATGCGGAGCTTCTTCTTCATCACTTTCTCCTCCCCCTCCGCCCCGCTCCCCCCCGCAAACTCTCTCTCCACCTCGCCCCTCCAGGGGATCGGGTGCACGGTGTGGTCGTACTTCCAGGGCTCCATCCCGACCACGGAGCGAGTGAAGTAGGCCAGGTCGTCCAGCGTCCTCGCCATGGGGCTGTAGACGCTCGGGACGCCCTCCTGGCCCGGCATCGAGGTGCAGACCCCCCACCTGGGCCAGCGGCCCGTGGAGCAGCGCAGGCTGTAGCAGCCGGACCAGGCCGCGGGCACGCGGACGCTCCCGGCCACGTCGCTGCCCACGCCGACGCGGCCGCCCATGGCCAGGAGGGCCCCTTCCCCGCCGGTGGAGCCGCCGGGGGAGTAGAGGGAGTTGTGCGGGTTCGTGCACCGGCCCCAGACGTCATTGGCCGACTCGAACGAGAGCAGCGTGATGGGCAGGTTCGTCTTGACGTACGGCACCGCCCCGGCGTCCTTGAGGAGGCGCACGATGGAGCAGTCCCCCGTCCGGGAGGCGTTGCCGACGAAAGAGCTGTAGCCGACCGTGCTGTCGTAGCCGTTGATGGCGATTGTGCTGTCCCCGTAGACTAGGTGGTGAGTCTCTTGAATGATTTCCGGTGATTAGGGATGAGAAAGGGGGGCCTATGTGTGTGGGGTTGCGTGGCCTAGTCTGCCGTCATGTCATGAACTCGGACTTACTCCTTCAGGCTTACGGGTATGCCTGCGAGGGGGCCCTTGAGGTGCACGCTCCCGTCAAGCAGGGCCGCCTCGGCGCTGGGGAGCATCACCTCCGTCAGGCAGTTAGTCGAGGCATGAGCACGAAGAGCCACCTTGCCGTAGGCGAGGAGTATGTCCGAAGGGTTTACGGAACCCTTGTGGACACCCCGGACGAGCTCCTCGATGGGCGCCGCCAAGTTGGCCCTGTCCGCATCGGTGAGGCTAGCATGATACCGGGTCAGAGAGCGTATCCGGGTGGCGCGCTGATCTTGCTTGAACTTGCTAAAGCGTTGCAACTCCCTGGAGGTTAGGTCTTGTCTTCTGTGCCTTGCATCGCTATGGTACACTGGTTCTGTGTGTGCTACGGAACCTACCAGTCGTGTCGGTGCTGGAAGTAGTCGAGGAAGAGGGGCATTATTACTGTTACTTCGGTCTCCGGTGTTGGACGTAAAGGGGTCTCTTGTCGGACGAGTGGAAAACTATATCTGAGGGATGCCAGTACAGCTGGGTAACATCTGATTTTGATCTTCTCAACAGATTGATCGCCTACCTGCTTATCGCCTATGAAACAGAAGTAAGTCGCTATGAGACGACAGCATACTATTACGCTCGATGAGAACAAATCTGAGAGGGCTCGATAAGCGGGCAGCAGTATGCGGAGTTGGAGGGGCGGAGATCGGAGAGTCGCTATGGGGTGCGGGGATGGAATGATCGCAATCGGCGCTGTCTTGGTGGGCCACATAAGCCGGTGGCAGCCGATGTGCCCCACTATCTCAGCTGGCGGCCGGTGACTTGTCGTGGCTGTAGTCTCTTCCGGGACTCACTTATCATCAGCCTACAATCGCGGTCAGGCCGCCCCGGTGAGCATTTCCCCCGTTACTCTTCCCCCAGGATTAATGAGAAGAAGGAGGGAAGGGTACTATGTGGGTGGGCCTTAAACGGGCATGGATGTGAGCTCAGAAATGGCAGCAAGTTCGGGCAAGCGAGGCACTCGTCTACTGATCTCTCATCATAGCGCATACTCTGCACGTTCCTCTCGATGTTGGGCCGGTTAGTTGGGTAATGGGTTGGTGGGAGAGAAAATATCAGGCGTTACGTTCGTGCGTACGTACGCAAGGAGCGGAGGAACTTTACACGTTCGGACAGATTTTCACCCGGTCGGCTGGGGGTTCCCCAAAGCACACGCCCGTCTTGTTCAGATACTAAGATGAGTTATTATACCCCCAGCGTCGCCAAGTCTGATCCTTGGATGGGGCTTGAAAGGCATCTCAGCAAGGCAAACCCCTGACAAATCGATTAGACACCCCTCTGACAGCGATTGCTGCACTGAACACTCTTCGCACTGAGTGAAATTGGGTTGTAGTAGTACAGTAAGAGGGGGGATGGGATCAATCCTCGCTTGTTCGAGCTTCGAGGAACCAACGACCTCTTGATTGCATCTCGGAATGCAGTAGTTTCCTGATTGAGCGAATTGGAGAACGGCTTAAGCAGGACATTGGGTGGGCACTTAAAAAATACAGCCCTATTTGGGGTTAGCATGGAATCGAAGTCAGCCGACAGCGCAGAGCTGCAGCTCAGAGGTCCACCAAACCAAAACAGCCTGGCGGGTTGTGGAGTGATGTGAACTTTGTGGCCCGTGAGCGGCTTGGCTTCAACGATCGAAGTGGCTCTTCCCATGAATTAATGAGATCAACCCAAGTCAGACTGAGGGACAGCGGGCAGGGGGCATTCTCGCACCATGCGGTCTGACTTCCTTTGTCGAGTTTCCGACCCTTGCAGACCAGATATTCCCACTTCAACTCGCACCATTGCCACCATATGCGCACTACGTCCGTACCAACCTAGGTAGTATATTGTTAGTAAGTCGTGGAAGTCATGGAAGTCGACCCGACTTGATCGGCTGCTTGCACCGCCATCTCCGTGAGGTTTAGACCAATTTGCAAACGGAAATTTGCACTCAATTTCCGGCTACGCAATTGTACGAAGAAACCCGGTGAGTCCTAGTCCGGCCTTCTTCGATCGGCATCTTCCAACCCCCCATCACAAGTCAAATTAAGGAGGGGAAAAAACAAAGAAGGAAAACAAGTGTCTTTTCCCTATTTTATCCCTTTCCTTTGTTTTATCCCCCTTGAAACGCTGCGAAATCACGACACCCACTCTTTCGACGGTGGCCAGACTGAGACCTGTCACGAGCCTGACCACCCCTCATGACTCTAGATCCCGCGGGAACAGCCATGGATCTCGCACAGATCTCAATACACCAATCTGTCAGACGCTCTGACACCGGCAGACGAAAGCCTTGCCTGGCAATAGGGCCCATCCTCCATGATCCTTATCGGCAAGGAGCCGGCCTCCAGTCGTGAATGGCCCGATTCCGACGAAGTTGTGTACATAGACCTGAGTCGTAAGGGTATTTCGTAACTACCCAACACTCGGCCTCAGTGCCCCCAATGAACTCCATCAAGGTCTGCAGGCTGAATTTCCCCTTCATTTATTCCCTTAATTGTTCAATACCGGCGGATGGGGTTCAAACAAGCCACCTTGCCCACCTGCCAACAGCACGAGTCTACACTGCGAATGGATTCTTGGTGGGGGCGAAGTGCCCGAGGCGCATGTACTTGGGCGCCCGAACTATTCCTCTGCTTGCCTGCACATTGGTCCCAATACGCCGTTGGCAGCACCATTGCGTGGCAATGTCTTGGGGCTCTGTCATACAGTTGGAAGGATTACCACCACTCGATTTCTACCAACAGGTGCCAATTATGAGATTCCATAAACTTAGACGTTAGATGTTCGATACATGCTTGATTTGCGAGTTTGGCTTAGCCAGGATCGGCATTTCAGGGTCGACAACCGGTGAGGCAACCCTGTTGAAAGCTTCAAAAAGATCCAAAATGAAAAGTGGGCGCATCGATATCCTCCGCTGGTAATGTCGTAGCTTGTTAAGTGTCGGTGGGATCCCGAATCGGTATCCCACACAAAATGCAAATAAATACCTGGCTAGTAGCTACTCGCAGTACTACTAGGCTGCCTAATTGAACTAGTGAGTGTGGAATGCGTGGTTGGCCTCGTTTTGTAGACTTCAATTGGATGCCTGGCTTCCCTGGCAGCCTCCACTGGATGTTCAAGTTGCCAAGCCTGTGCTAGCTATTTCACAGACTTAGCACGGATTTTCTCCTTCCCATGGTTGATGGCAACACTTTCCCCGTCCTTACCGTCCTCGTCTCAAGTCCTCAACCTGGCGAGGTCCATAAAAGGTGCATTAAAGGAACACAGGCCAGTAGCTCAATCCAACCGAATCGAAGCACTAAGGGGAGAGGGAGTCGTGTACTTGTGAATCTGTGTGGGGCAAGAGGGGCTTTGGCAGGGGTTAATGGAGGGTAATATGCACCTCGAAGGCACAGCACATCGACCCCCGCTTCTCTCGAGAGGACTCGGTGATTCGATGATTCAGTGGTCGACGAGGATGAGGCAAGGGGCCAAGAGACAGTCTGCTCAGATATCTCGCACTTTCCCAAACCCCTGTCGGGCATCTGCATGTTGGTTGACAGCAGCACATGATCATCCAATCAGATGACCAATGCCGACCCGAGCATCTGGTAAGGGATCCACAGGTGGAGCTCTAGCCCCAGCAAAGCGGTCTTGGCGGGCATGAGCAGACGCTACGATACACCGTATGTACACAGTACATATCTGTCCACCTTCTCAAAGTTGGTCGTTGGTTCGGCAGACTCAGTTCTCATCCTCTGGGGGCATCCTCTCTGGCGCTTTACCGCCCTTCCATCTCGTTACCGGCAGGACGGTACGCTAATGAAATTTTGTTCTCCTCAGCGCTTAAATGCCGGCCTCCTGTTGGTCGAAGTGCTATAAGGGGCCAAAATCTCTGCTGCACCAGCCGCTTCAAGCAGTTAATGCCTTCTCCACCCAGCCATCCTGTCAGCCTTCCTGACTGGTTCTGCCCAATGCTCCGTGGCCAGTGGTCGCTCTGTCCGGTGGAGGGGAGGTCCTGTTTCATTCTCGTTCCCCAGCTCGCACCCGTCCTCGCCCGTCCTCGCCCGTACTGTGTTGTCAGCCGGCCTACCTCCATCTCATCGAGTTTCGAGCCCTCCCGTCTCGATTTCTTGGCCCCTTCGCCGTCTAGTAGTATATCCCCCATCGGGCCCCGGCTTCTATTTCACGGGGCGCATTCACCAGAGTCTATTCACAGCCGTATAGCACACCTCAAGTATATCATCCCGAGCCCTGAAAGAAAGTGAGTCTCAAGGATGGGATGCATATCGAAGACGACATTTCTTCTCACCTGCATCCAAAGTTCAGACACTTCAAGAGTCCTGCGTACCTGTACGTGTAGCTCATTCATTCGCCGCGAGTTGAACACTTGTCACTTTGGCTGGCTTAGATGCAACTGATGTCACTGGGCGGCAGAAGACGCCTGCAGGGTTACATCTTTGGTCGATTGTGATCTCTCAGTCATGCTTGCTAGAAGGCCCACTCCGGTCATTCTCTGATTTTATCCCTCCCGCGTAGCCGTTACCCGCTCCACAAACTGATTAGGTACATACTCCGAAAGCTTTGAGCAGTGCGGCCATCTCCGTAAGGTTGACAAAAATGGACGGGTTGCCGGTGCACCAGTCGAGCGTCTGTGTTGCGGGTATGGCAAAGTAAGAGCGGAAGCTTCACAGCATCAACAATCGACCATCAGCTATCGAGCCATCAAGTATCACAATGGCTAAACCACTAAAAGCGAGGCCGGCCTTCTTCGTCCCAAGCAGGAAAGGTTGTTGGGCGTCTTTACCTCTCTGGGCGGTTGACTGCAGGTCTACCCCTATAACTTGCTGCAACCTCCTTAATGGCAATGGCGCTAGCAACGGCATTGTCGTTTGCATGGTAGCGCCCACTAGTGAACTGATCAGCAAACCTCATGGCCTTGTTATCCCAGGCTGGGGCCTCGGGGCATTCGCGCATCAATCTAAATTTGCTACGCTACACATACGCAGTAAACCGGGGAAAAAATCCAGCCCTGTGCACTGTCCTGCCTGCCTACCTCCCTCCCTACTTTGCCCTCATCGATATGTCAAGGGGTAGCCCTGCCTTGAAAACCAGGTGATGTTTGAAGTAGGGCGGCTTTCATGTATGGATATCGTGCATGTCTTTCTACTACGCGGTACTGCATAGTACGTACGTACGATCATGGGTATTGTTCATGGTATTGAAGTACCGTACTCCATACGCAGTAGAAGGCAGGGCAGGCATTATTAGCAGGCAGGCTCCGAGCCGTTCTTTAGTCTTCGCCTTGTCTTTCTCTTCTGCGATTAGTCTAGGGCTTCTGAGCAGATTTCAGTGCAACAGACGTAAAAAAAAACCCACGACGGTTGCCTTCTTTCCCTGATCAGGAATTTGATGGCTGTCTCCTCCTCTCCTGTTTCCTTACCAATGTTGACAGTTTCCTCCGTCTGGAGACGATGTACTTGGCATGGGCCGAAGAAGTTTAGACCAGAGAGTACGGAACATTTCGCAGAGTGTGTTTTCCATACTACATGGGTGAGATTTGAGGTTTTGGGGCAAGTTAGATGAGCTTGAGCTTGGCGACTGCGACTGGTCGAGGAGATTCTGCCTGCTGGGGGTTATCTGTGTGTTGTTTGCTGCGAGTGGGCTGCATGCTGTTTGCAGATTATTTTCCACAGCCGTCGGTCACCTCCGGCAGTCCGACCAAAATACCTGCCTCGGCCTTCTACATCGATGCTCACTTCTCCTCACTTCTCAAAGCTCCACCATGCCCTGAACCGCCTGGAAACTGCTAATGGCGGGCACTCGACACTCGACACTCAATGTACTTGATACTTGATACTTGATCTTTCTATCCTCAAAACTGGCGCCCCGACGAGGGAACCCGATCACAGATCCCTGGGGCAGGGGGCGGTTCATTCCTGTGGAGAGAGACAAGCGACAAGCGACAGGCGACAGGCGATAGACAGACGACAAGCGATGCAGACAACAATAGCAACAATTACGAAAAAAAAAGTAACAAGCGCAATAACGAGCGCGACCGCGCGACCAGCAAAGGGAGAAGGGGTGGAATTCAAACGAGGGAAGAAACGAGAAACAACAAATATTGCTGCCACCAATTCGTAGGGCTCCCTCAGCCAAAGAGGCATCCACGGCAGTGCCCTCTTCGTTCTTCCTCCCTTCACACTTTGTATCGGTACTGCTCCTGTCACGACTCCTGCCACTGCCACTGCCACTGCCACTGCCACTGTTGCTGTGACTGCTACTGCTATTCCCGCTTTCGGGACGCGAGTGACCTGCTTGGACAGTCTGTGGCAGGGTATGGACTATAGGCACTTCCATTCAATGGGTCCCCTCGCATCCGGACACACTGAAGCCGTACGGGGTGAGAAGCTGAACAGCATCCGGGATCACTGGAGTCGCCAGACAGCAGGCAAAAGAAACAAAGCACCCCGGCAACAAACTTATCCGCCGTAACTCGCTGCTTATTTTGGCTCCCTTGTACCTACTTACACCTACCTACTACCTACCTCTCTAGTACACACTCCCCTCCGCCTTCTTAAGCTCTCCCTTGCCCCCTTGCAGTCGACCGGCTGCGTCGACCAACTGCTCCACCTTGCCGACCTTGTCCTGCCATCTCCAGACCCTCGCTAGACCCTCGCCGCCAGGCCCTCGTCGCTAGACCCCTCGCCCTCATAAGGCGCACAACATACCTACCCATAAACGTCCAGATCCGTACGCAACCAGATCCGTACAGGATACATCGACCTAGGCTTGTTAAGGCGCCTGTCAGGCTGTCACACTTCACACTTTCACACTTCCATAATCACAGTGCAGCCTAACCCTGTCAGAACCTCACAAAGCCTGTGCCACTACAAATTCCGTAGTAGCCTGCCTCATGGCCAGGAGATGGTTGCCCGCAACCAGTACATTATTGCCCCTTCCCCCCATTCGCCCCTTCTCTCTATCCACCTTCCAGCTACCACTTGACGAACCCCCCAAACCTCAGAATGTTGCGACAGCTTGATCGTCGTGGGAGAGAGTCGCCGTCCCACACTACATCCATCACCGCAGCAGCATCAGCAGCACTGGCATCAGCATCAGCATCAGCATCAGCATCATCTAGATCAACGCTCTCAAGACGCTCATCGGCCTCATCAACCTTCTCCAACTACTCCTCCAACCACTCAAACTACGCCTTGAGTGAGGGAGGCGACAGTCCCAACATGGCCATCTCTCAGCTTTCACAGGGCCAACAGAAGGCTCACCGGTTCCACCCGTATACCCTTCCATCCGTCTACGTCTCGCCGGCTACCTCGACTCCTTCAACGGCCGTCTCAACTCCTTCAACGGTCATCATGACTCCTTCGTCGTCTACGAGTTCGTCTCCGGCACCAATTGCGGGCTTTCCTGGGCATGCCATGCATCACACGTATCAGACGAATCCTCAACATCTATCGTGCTCCGGCTCCCGGTCTAACTCGTACTCGTTCCCATCGTATTCCCCGCCCTCACTTTCCCATTCATCGTCCCCGAACTCGTCCCCGCCTCTGCCACCGTCCCTTACACATTCCATGCCATCGTGCCTTCCGTCGACTTTGACGCCTTCTATGTCTCTGCCCATGCACAACCTCCAACTCGCCACGCCGCCTGGCATCCCTCAGCCCAACATTCAGTATGGCCATCCCAGTGTCTCGAATGGCTATGGAAATGTCCACGGCGGACACCAGTATCAGTATGCACAGTATCCGGCCTCTGCTTACCACCACCCCCAGGCGGGGCCTCTCCCTCTCCCCGGACCCCTCGCCTATCGCTCACCGCAGAGCCCCGGCCAGTTTCAGCTCCATGTTCAGCAAGGTCACCACCAAAGTCACCACCAACAGGGGCAACTCTTGTACCAGGGGTACCCGCGGCGCCAAGGACCTCAGGGATACCAAGGATCTCAAGGATCCCAAGGATCCCAAGGATCCCAAGAATCCCATGGATATCATGGATACCATGCATCCCAAGGGAACCATCAGCCCCAGAACGAGACGCAGCAGCCTACTCTTTCGACCCTATCACTTTCCAGCGGTGACGCGCTCTCAGGAGCCTCTCGTTCACCCTCCCCCTTTTTACCAACATGGGAGGAGTTGCCGGCATCACCATCCGATACAGCACCTCCGCCCCGAGTCTTCTCTGTCTCAGGACCGCCTGGGAACCGCCATATCGCCCTTCCGGACCCCGAGCCTCGTGGCTCGGGCCCAACCTGGTTCGAGATCATCCCGAAGCGCATCCTGAATCAGATCCTGAGCATGGACATCCCGTTCGCCACGCTTCACGAGATGAGGAAGTTCAAGCGCTCCTTCCGAACACTCATCGACACCAGCTTGGCCGACAAGCACGACATCTTAGCCACCTTGCTCAACTGGGAAAATAACCCGGCGATAGTGCGCAGCTCCAGGGGTGGAAAGCTGAAGCAGATGGCGTGCTACCGATGCTACGACCTGAAGCCAGTCAACCACTTCGAGGCCTCCAGCACCCAGACCGCGTATGCGCTGGTCGGCAAGGACAAGCGCACCGGCCGCCTGCAGCTGACTCCAGTCCCGCCGCCGGAGGAGTGGAGCGAGTCTGTCAGTCGCCGCTCGAGCGTGGCGACAACGGCGGCCTCATCCACAGCATCGAGCGCCACTTTGGCTGCGGCAGAGCTCGCCACTGCAAGCGCTTCCGGGACCGGCCCTGAAGGCTTCTACGACCCCCTCCGCTCCTCCCCAGGCGTGCAGTCGGAGAACGACTACGGATGCCAATACCAATACCACTATCAGAAACATCAGCAGCAGCAGCAGCAGCAATACCACAGCCAGCAACACCAGCAGCGCCAGCAGCAGCCACGGCACCAGCAACACCAGCAGCAGCAACAACAACAGCAACAACAGCAGCAACGGGCACCAGAGGCCACCAGCCTGCGGCAGTTCTGTATCCCCTGCGGCGTGCGGGACGGCATCTACAGGACCGGAGACCTCGTTACCCAGAGGGCAGCTGGCGAGAAAGTCAAGGTCTGGATCTGCGGTTGCGTCGACAGAAGACCAGAGCAGCGGATACACAGGAAGAGGGAGGACCTTGTTGTGGAATGCAAATACTGCCACGAAAAGGCACCCTACCGTTCAAAGGTGTAATATATGATGATGCAAGTCGGGCATCAGTCAGCCTCGCAAGGTGTGTTTGCCCGCCTCCCCTATTACAATGTTTCTTCATGTTTTCCATGGCCTAAAAACCATTCGAGTCCAGAGCAGATCGTACGCTGTAGAGTGTCACCCACTCACTCTGCATTTTCTTTTCCCGATGACCTCTCGGGCCGGTCGAAGGTAGCGCCAGATCTACCTACCTGTGGCCAGCCACTATCCTATCTCGTATCACTCTCGCAATGATATCCTGTTGCGCTCCCCTGGGGCTAGAGCAAAGAGAACCGAGAACATGAAGTAATAGGCAAAAAAAACAAAAACGAAGAAAAGAGCCCTATCGGCCCGTGGGCGATGATGTTGAACTCTGTAATTTGGCTTTTGGATTTTCTCTTGTTCCTTCCTACCTATCAGGTACTTGCAAATATGACCCTCTTTTCATTTTTGGATTTGGCCTTCCCTGTCAGGGCCAAGCTATCTTGCCTCCTCACCTTCGTAGATCAAATAGTCTAGCAATACCCTCACGGCGAAAGGCGCTATGTGCTATTTCTTGTTGGATTTTTGGCCATTTTCTGGGGCTTCCTTCACGTTTTCCTTCATTTTAGCTAGATAGCTACTTACCTAATCCTAGCGCTAAAATCTCAACAGACTGTGTGCCCCTCGTAGTTCCCTAATATGACACCCTTCAATATTGAGCACGCTACTCAGAAGTGGCCTACTCCGCAGAGAGGTTTACGCCTATCACACAAAGTTGGTAGGGTAGGTACCCAGGTAGTAGGTAGGTAGGTAGTTTAACTACCTGTAGTCAGTGGTGCTGATGACAAGTGCACCAGACGCCATCTTCCTCCCTGCCCCTAGTGGCGTTGTTACTCTCCATACCTACGCACTCTCCCCTCCTGCCGCTATGAACCTTACGCTTGCGCACATCCGAGCGGCAAACTAAACCACGAAATACATCATTTGGAAATAACCTGTAGGGTTTGTCCAACTAAGTTATTAACCAGCCGGAATAACTACTAGAAACATGACGGTAGCGGCAGATGAAAGAGGGAAGCGGGAAAAGGGAAAAGGGAAAGGGATGATGAACGAGCACTCATGCGGCCACAAATCACAGCCGCTCTACACGCCCAAGCGCTGGACAACTAGTACATCGTAGTCCAAGCGGGCAAGTAGACATGGAACACCCTGGGCGTTTATCTTTGTCCAATCTAAAACATGCTTCCCGTCCTTATTTTACCTGTCGATGACATTTCCTTCCCTGCAGCACATGCAACCATCAAACCCCCAAGCGCGCAAGGGCGGGAAGGGTGGACAAAGGACCACCAGACGGTGAGGGGGTGAGAGGGTGTGAGGGAGTAAAAGATGGATGGATGGGGAAGGGAAGGGAAGGGATGGGGAAGGGATGGGGGAAAGGCCGGAGATGTGCGGGCTCTCGCTCGATGGCATGGCTGATTCTGATTCTCCCAAGTCGGCCATTGCTCCCGTGGCCGCCACACCCTGTCAGCGTCAGTGTCACTTGTCATTTCCCAATTACTTCTGCAAGTCGCAACACTGTCCGCCGACTGACCTACCGCAGACGTGTCACTAACGCACACGCCCATGCCCCCCCTTGACCACCCAACCTTGCCAACCACTCTTGAGTCTTGAATTGACTGCCGCTCCACAGTGCTGCAGCCCCCCAGACTGACCAAGAAACACCCGCATGCTGTATGGATGATTGGGAAGGAATGATCAATGATGGCGGCACCGACGCCAACGACAATTACATGTCCAGAATGCAGGAACTTCTGTCGATACCTCACTTATCTCCTTCATCTGCTGCTCGTTTTTAGCCGCTGCCTGGATCATCGGCACCCGCCTAGGCGACTGGAAGTTGGTTGTTTCTTCTTCTTCCTTTTCCCTCACTTGGACAAAACGGGCCTGAGCTTTGTACAGGAAGGTGGAAGAGGGATGAGGAGGAGGAAGGACAGCGGTGATATTCCACATACACACCACAACACTTCATCATCTACGAGTAACCGTCTACTTTTGAACATCAACCCCTCAGGCTAGCCAGCTACTAGCCTGCTGCTAACCTACTAGCCGCCGAGCATACTTGCCTCTTCCGTAAAGCCTTCCATGCGTCCCTCGGACGAGACTCTCCCTAACGGCCGTTACACAGAAAGAGAAAATTCAGCCAACGCTAGCCTTAGCATCATCGAAACCTTCTGCTAACTGCCAGGTAGTACGTACGTACGTACCTAAGCAAGAAGCCACCGCTTTTCGCCGTCGACTGTTAACCTTCCATCCTGTCCTTTCCTTGGCCATGTGGCAGTTGGCCTTCCGAGCCCAAAATCACAGCGTCTCGTATCCGTTGTTTGGCTTATGCCATGCCCCTACCTAGATAGCGTCTGTGTGCTCTTCTGATGCCCACTTGACACCTACCAGGGGTGTGCCCAGTTCGAAATCGAGCACGAGGCAAGCCCAGCCCAGCCTCAGGCGCAGCATAAGGTGACAAACACAGCCAGAGCAAGGTCAGGTAGACAGCCCAAAGAGGAACCAAGGGAAATTGGAAATAACACACACAAACGCACTCAGATGTGGTAGGTACGTGGTCTGGCGTCGTCGGGCTGGGGGGGAGGGGGGGAATCATACACTGTTTTCATGCCTTACCAACTCCGCCTGGTGACAAGCCGGCACGCCCTCCACCTCTCCCCCGTGCTGGCGTCAGGCTCGGCTCAGTTTCGCCTGTTGGTTAGCTTGGGACATCCCGAGCCTTCAAAGCGCCACAGCGCCCCCAACAGCCGAAAGATGGAGACTCGAGCTTTTCTCTCTGCCCCCCGGTCTGCCCTTTGGAGACGTCCCCTCCATTTTCCGCGAGCCATCCGCCCACTCGCCCCGTGCTCCACATCCCACCGGCTGTGATCAAGGAGAACAGTCTTTGTATCTATCTCTCTCTCTCCCTCTCTCCCCATCGTATTTTTGTCTATCCGTACCTCTCTCTCTATTCACTTCGACGACGACGAGGATGTCGGCGGTCGCCAAGCCGCGCAATTGTGATCGGTCCCGAGCCAACACTCTTGTGTGCGGTGCGTGTTTTGTCTCCTCCAATCGATTGTAGGCCACGGTCCACCAGGTTGCACCTCGGCGGTGACCCGGAGGCTTCGTCACCGGAGAGGGGATGAGGGATTCCCATGGTTGCGGAGTCATAGACAGATTAGACGACGTCGAGTCTAATCCACAGAGAGAGTCGCGGGGCAGGTTCGAGATGCTTCAATACCATGTCCATTCCACCCCGGCCTCCTCCTGCACGCTGCTATTGGACCGCCACACCAGCCGTGTGCTTCACTCTTTGTCGTGTTTCTCCCCCTCAATCTTGGACCAGGTGGGTGGAGTTTGGGAGTGTACTCTGTACATAATACTATGTGCCCAACCGATCACATCACGGATCCACGGCTGCCAGTGCTGGTGATGGTGGAGTGTGTGATTCATGTAGGCGGGTGGAACTACATCTCGGTTGACCACCTTACCTATATGTCGCGTTGTTAAGCATCTGACACAACGCCCTCTGCTTCTGAGGATCAGCAGACGGCGATATGCGTGTGTTTTCCCTCCTCATCTTTCCCCATATGCTCTTGACAAATACGTAGATGCTCTTGGTCGAAGGGGGGACGGGCAGGGTGCTAAGGACCTAGTATGTGTTGTGTGTCTGTGTGTGTGGAACACAGGTTGTGGTTTGGTTGGCAACTGCAGGGGCATGATTTGCAATCGTAGAGTGAGTTGACCTAAAAACTGGGGGTTGGCTCGGAAGGGAGACGAATGAGGGAAACGCACATGCGAGTGTCGAGTTTAGCTGCAGGTGTGCTAGCCCCTGGAGCCCTATCCCCATTCTCTCGCTCTGTATGGCTGATGAGCTCCTGTCGGCCTGCCTGTTGCCAGGCTAAGGGGGCCTGCCGACTGGTAGCTCTGCTGCAGCTCACAGAGCCACCACCCTGCCCTCCGTCCATGTTAGCAGAGGGAAGAAGCCCCATGGCTCTCAACCTCAACCTCAACTTCGATGGCCACCCAAAAGCCCTCCTCAAGCGCCACGCAACTTTGGCACATAAAATGGGGAAGCAGCAACACACACTCGCTAGGGGGGACGTGGCCGAGTCCCCAGATTCTACTAGAGTAGACAGTAGTAGTCATACAGACACAGGCAATTTCTGCATTCTTCGTCCAGTCTAGAGAGGTCCATGC
>PYSP01000272.1:0-52834 GCA_003049395.1 Pseudohalonectria lignicola
TAACCCTAACCCTAACCCTAACCCTAACCCTAACCCTAACCCTAACCCTAACCCTAACCCTAACCCTAACCCTAACCCTAAAGTGAGAGACGTGGGGGGTTCCATGCAAAATGTAGGGGTCACCACAGATAATTCTCGAAGCCACCGCGGGCCTGAAGGACGTAGAAATCCATGGTGCGAAGGAGAATACGAGACTCAGGAAGCTCCCGAAATTGACCGATGCCCATTTGGCAGAGTGTCGGGCCAGGTTGGACCGAAATGTTTGCCAAACTGAACAGTCTCCCAGGTAGGTCTAAAGGAGACGAGGCAGGAGAGGGTGCTGCTTCGGCTGAGGTTAGGTTACTGCTCCCGCCCCGGAAGGAACAACTCCAAGCAGAGCTTAGCTTTCTCAAGGCAGAGAATAAAAAGGTTAAGGCCGAAGCGCTAAGGGCTGAATCTGACGTGGAGATGGAGACGGCACAGCGGGAGAGGCAGAAGGAGATGGCTGCAGTCTATAAGGAGCTAGAGAAGGCTAAAAAGCTCCAGAGGCAGAGACAGGAGCTTTCGGCCATGAGCGAAGCTAACCCTGGATAATAACGTCCAGGTGAGTAAGAAAATTTATAGTTATAAATTAACTATAGTTAACGATAAGCTGACCTCTTCCTCGATCCTCTGCCGTGGCGCCCAAGTCTTAGGATGTTTGCCCACCTTGGTTCAGTGAGCAGGGGCAGCAGCTGGAGAAGGAGGAGCAGCAGCAAGATGGCAGACAAGAAGAAGGAAACCTCCCCAAGGGTGACTGCCTCCTTCTGGCCCTTTGTGGTGAGGTGTGGGCCGGTAAATGGGCCGAAGCCAAGACGATACGCCTGGTTGGCGCTCTGACGAGAGAGCTAGAGGCAGCCACTGAATACAACGTCAGCGGGGTAGACGCAATTCTCCGTGCCCTGAACGAAGAGTTCGGCAACATCGCAGAGAGGGACAACATGCTTCCTGGCCTGGTGGCAGCTGACTTATCGGGTCAAGAAAGGATGGGCCACCGAGACCAGTGTGGCGTATGAGCGGGAGTTCCCGGTGAACCTGGACAAGGATTTCGAGAATATTGCCGAGGGCATCAAGAGTGAGAGCCTGTTGACTCACTCTCTGTGAGGGGCTGGGAGAGATTTGGCCACAGAATCTTGCTCAAGGTGTAGCTTGAAGAACTACAGTCCATCATGATGATGGATGAGACGGGAAAATCTCCCAGCATGGTCTCGGCGAGTCGGATGAACTTTGTCTCATTCGAACAAGGGGCGATTTCCGCACCTACTGGTCAAAATTTGGTATTTGAGTGGGAAACAACGACCCATTAGAATTGGCGGTCTATCAATATGAGGTAGACAGCTGTAACAATATAGTTTGTTGGGGTATTATTTGTCTTGTTCTCTTGTTCGTCTTGTTCTGCGTGAGTTCGTGATGTTCTTTGTGATATTCTAGGATCGTAGCAGGCCGGCTTCGATCACCTATCGACCCCCGAAACACGGCCCCAGAGACCAAAGTGTTTAGGGGAAATTCCGAAACCTCCGACGCCGACCGTTCTTCACACGGGACAGGGGAGTCGTGGGAGAATGTCAACCAAAAAGGATCCCTCGTATTGACATTGGGCACATGACGACAGCCTAGGAAAGCCAAGGACCTGCCAATTTTAGCGACGAAAGCTGCCCAGGGAGTGTTTTAAGTACTTTCAGCAGCGCAGTAGGTAGCAGCCCACTGGAAAGACCTGTACAGACCGCTGAGCCTTCTCATCCAGAGCTAAACATCAATCCAATCGAAAAGACGGTCGCAAATGTCATACTGAGCGCTAGGTAGCTAATGAAGTCTTTATCGTGAAATGTTGCCACTGCGCCAGGGGACAAATCGCAAAGAAAGTAACAATTCAACATCCCCAGCCAGTCATCCAGTCTTATCCTTGGCGGATGATGGCTGTCATCACCAAATGGGCCCACTCGAGCCACTAAGATGACCTCTTATCCACTGTTGATTGGATGAGGATTGGTTTGGATCAAAACACAGCCATAATGCCGAGAAATCAATCCTCGAACGAGGGTCACAAAGTGTCACCTTAGAAAGCGATGCCAAGAGACCAAGCAATGACGGACATTTGGTTAGGTGCGCGTATTCCGATTTCCCTCTTGCGGCTGGCTCCTGCTCTTTGGTTCTCTTTGTGCCAACATTCATCCAGCGACGCATCACTCCTTTCTCTTTCATTCGAGCATTCGTCTTTCGTTTTATCCATCACACATCACTCGATTTTAGACTGTATTAACTGACCGATTGTCAAGGTCTGTTAATTATCGCTCTTTTCCTCGATTTTTCTCTCTCGTTTCCTCTCGTTTTCTCTCGTTTGCCCTCCTTTCCCCCCCATTTCCCCTCGCCCCGATCGCAAGATGGGTCGCTCGATGTTGTCGCGGGGTATGACCCTGCTACTCGTCGCATCAACAATCCATTTCTCTGGAGCTCAAGATTTGTATTACAAGATTGGCAGTACAGGTATGTAGGAGCGTGATTGGAAGGAACTTTTACGATTCCAAATGATATCGAGCGACAACGACAATCAGAAACCCGCATTCACTTCTTATCATTCCAAACAAATGCAACCGCTACTTCCTGGCCTTCCTCACGACCAACCAACCCTTCCACCATCACACGGCACTAATAAAATCCAGAGGAAATAAAAAAATCTTCTACAGAACTGGCTTGGGAGGTGATGCGAATGTACCCTGGAAATCAAACAGGCAAAGAACCCGGTATCCTTCCTGGGCCGCCGACCGAAGGCAAAGGAGACTACTACTGGTGGCAAGGCGGAGCGCTGATGGGGGCAATGATCGACTATTGGCACCTGACGGGAGACTCCCAATACAACAAGATCGTGTCGGAGGGGATACTCAACCAGGTGGGGGAGGACAAGGACTTCCAACCGATAAGGCATCGAGCGTCGCTGGGGAACGACGACCAGGGATTCTGGGGCATGACGGTGATGCTGGCGGCCGAGACCAAGTTCCCCGACCCTCCGGCAGACCAGCCGCAGTGGCTGGCCCTCGCACAGGCGGTCTGGGTGACGCAGGCGGCTCCAGAGAGGCACGATAAGAACTGCGGTGGGGGGATGAGATGGCAGGTGCCGCAGCTAAACCAGGGGTACGACTATAAGAACACGATTGCGAACGCGTGCTTCTTTAACCTGGGCTCGCGGCTGGCCAGGTACACGGGGAATAACACGTACGCGGAGCGGGCCGAGATCATCTGGGACTGGATGTTTAACACGGTCTATTACATCGATAACCAGACCTACTCGGTTTACGACGGGGGCCACGTGCCGCATAACTGCACCGACCTTAATAAGCAGCAGTTCTCGTATAACGCCGGACTGCTGCTGCAGGGCGCCGCCTTCATGTATAACTACACCAACGGCGCGGCCAAGTGGAAGAACGCGGTCGAGAGGCTGTCCGAGGGCATCGTGCGCGACTTCTTCAAGGACGGGGCCGCGTTTGAGATCACATGCGAGGGCACCAGCGAGACGAAGCCCAACCCTTCGTGCACGCCCGACATGCTCATGTTCAAGGGTTTCATCCACCGCTGGATGGCTCAGGTGACCCTGATCGCCCCCATCGCTAGGGAGACGCTCCTCCCCATCCTGCGCAAGTCGACCGAGATGGCCATCAAGACCTGCACCGGTCCCCCGACGGGAAGGGCCTGCGGCTTCTACTGGACGTCGGGCAAGTACACGGATCCGGCCCTGGACAAGACGAGCGGGGTTGGGGAACGGTTGGACGCCTTGTCGGCCGTCATGAGCCTCCTGGTCAACGACGCTCCTGCCCCCGTCACCAACGGGACAGGCGGCACCAGTCAGGGTGATCCCAATGCGGGACTGAGGCACACTCCAACCCGTCAGTACAAGGAGATCACTGTGGGTGACAAGGCCGGCGCCGGAATATTGACCACTTTGGTAATTGGGTGTGCTTTGGTGACGTTTTCTTGGATGGGATGGGATAGTTGATCAGTGGAGACTGGAGGACTGGGGGATTCAGTCTGTCTGGATGCTCGGGCTGCGGATGCTCAGGCTATGGATGCTCAGGCTATGGATGCCTTCGCCTTGTTACTGACTTCGGCGAGTCCTCCCGAGGCAGAGAGTTAAGATGATATCTGGGAATGAAACGAGGGAGGGTCGGAGTTTGGCGTATGATGGAATAAGGACAATTTTCTGTCTATGAGGGTCGCGAAGATTTGCCTGTACTAATTTTAATGGATCAGCTCCTTTTGGCCATGGCAATCCATGGTGTCATGGAATTGATACATGTTTATCCCAACCTCATGCACGCCCTGGCTCATCATCCCATGCCATTCTGTGTGATCGACGTCTAATCACTGTGACACGAGTAGAGAAAAGGGATTGTGTTTCTCTTGTGGCCCAATTTTGCATTTTGTCCTCGACTGGCTATACCACGCAAAGTCCCTTGAGTTCCCACCCTTCCCTATATCTTGAAGACACCGAGAAAAGCCGAACCGTGGCTCGAGGTGCTCCGGCCCGGCTTCTCCAGGCCGATTTCTTGAGGCCGTCTTCTCCCGGCAGGTTTCTCCAGTCCCTTTTCCAGGTAGACTTTGGGTCCGGTCTCTAAGCCGAATTCTTCAGGCCGACAAACTCCACCTTGGTCGATAAAGAATCGTCCATACTGGAGTCCTACTACCAAGGGACCACAACAATGGCCAAAATACCGACAATTCAACGAACGGGCATTTCTATTCAAAATATCTGGTGATCAGCACAATAGGCAAGGCAGATCACGCCTCCAGCCAAAGCGAAAAACAGCTTATGGCAAAAGGTAGTAAGGGATTAATCCGTTCTTGTGTTCTTTACAGATCTTCCGATTCATCAATCTCGATTCCGAATGACAAACAGAATCTACCAAGCATTTTGTTGGCGTTTCGGGTTCTCGGGTCGTCTGACAGCCGAAACCCTGGCAGATGTTACCTTGAACCGTGGAGGGTGAGCAAGAGCGAGCAGGGAGGGGAGGTCGGGAAGCGAAAATAGATCCTTCCATGCATGCATTCAACCTCGCACCCCCTCAACCTTGTTCAACCTCGTAGGAATTGACCGCATCAACCCCGAGAGACCCTTTGAGAGCCGGGATTCTCTGTGGAAAGAAACCAAAAGAGGGGCCTCACATGACATGGGAAATGGTTGCATTTTCTTGACAAAAAGCCGACCAACATTAGTGGTGCGGAGAGAGCTGGTGGCAGACGCAGGGCCAGTAGAGATCGGGGTTGAGGTCAGGGTATAGGCCGGGGTAGAGGTCGGGGTAGACCTTGCGGGAAACCAGTCGACGACAACTGAACCAAGACACGGGATCCCTCTTACGGATTGTCACGTATTCAGCCTATTTAGAAAAAGGAACTAATGTGCGTTTACCCTTCTTGCCCTTCAACCAGTCAGCTGTCAAAGTTCTGCCTAGAGCCAAGCAATGGTTTCATTCATCTCGGCCATTCTCATGGAAGATACGGCCAGCCTCTCCGAACTCCTGGTTGACCATGGATCATCCACCTTTCCATTCGTCCATCTTTGGTTTGTCGGGCTCGTCAGGATCCGAAAAAGTGGGGACAATAGACGGGAAGCAAAACCACGCCGTACTAGTACGCAGTACACTAGAAGAAAAGAAGAAGAAAAAGAACGAAAAAAGAGAAAGAGAAAAGATAAGAAAAACTTCGTTCCCAAGTCTGGGGGAGAAATGCGGGGTAATAAACCAAAAGTCCTCTCCCGCGGTTGCATCCACAATCCCACATCGAAGCAAGCACAGACTACAACCAAGCAACACTTTGTGCAAGGCAGACTTGATAAATTTTGCCGTTGTCGATCAATATCTATCCCTGGCTAGTTTCCTATGGCTCTTTAAAGTGTTCCAATCCCTCCTGTGTTCTTTTTTCCACAAGTTCTTCTTTCATCCCAGGTCCATTCACAGACAGACAGACAGTTTGCTGTCACTCATTACAGTTTTGTCCTGGCCTCCCATCCCCACTCGACGACATTCAATCTTGACACTCGAGTGCCCGAAACTCGACACATCCCCAAGTCATCATGGTTCTCGTCAAGGCCACAGGTGATGGGACTTCGGATCCTATCCTCACGCGCTTAGTCGCTGAGGATAAGGTACCTTGGTATAAGAAGCCGAACATGCGCGTCATGTACCTGTTTCTCTTCTTGTGTTGCATGGGTGTCGAGATGACATCGGGTTTCGACTCCCAACTCATCAACACTCTGCAATTTTCTCCTCCGTTTAATGAGTGTAAGTAAATCTCAGAAAATACTAAGAGCAAGCAGTAAGAGATAAAGGAGAGGGGGGGAGATAGAGAAAGAAAGAGAGACAGTCGGAGAGAGCGAGACAGACGGACAGTCAGAGATAGGGAGACGCAGACAGCCAGAAGGGAGAGCTAGAAGAGAGAGGCAGATACGTCAGCAATTGCTAATTCACTTCTTCCAGACTTCGGCGCAGGTTACAAAGACGCAAAAGGAGCCCCAGCTATCGAGGCTGGTCTCCTTGGGTTCGTCTCTTCCTGCTACCAATTGGGGTCAATCATAGGAGTACCCATCGCCCCTTGGTTCAACCAGAAATACGGCAGAAGATGGTCGATCATGGTGGGTTCCCTCATTATGTGCGTCGGTGCGATCCTTCAGGGGTTCGCTCAGCACGTGGCCATGTACATCATCGCTCGGATGCTCCTTGGAATCGGGATCGTCTTCTGCATCATCTCCGGGTCGGCCTTGATCGGAGAGCTCGGCTACCCCAAGGAGCGGCCGGTCCTGACCTCGCTCTTCAACGCGTCCTACTTCATCGGGGCGATCGTGGCGGCGGCCATCGCCCTCAAGACCACCGAGGTCCTCGGCGACTGGAGCTGGCGCCTCCCTTCCCTCCTCCAGATCTGCCCATCCCTGCTCCAGGTGGCCACTGTCTTCATGCTGCCCGAGAGCCCCAGGTGGCTGGTCAGCAAGGACCGAGAGGACGAGGCGTTTGCCATCCTGACAAAGTACCACGCCGAGGGGGACGCCAACTCGGTCATCGTCCAGGCCGAGATGGCCCAGATCAGGTCGACCATCAAGCTGGAGATGGAGGCCTCGTCGCAGTCGTGGATGGAGATGCTCGGGTCTGCCGGCATGCGTCGACGCGTGCTCATCTCCTGCATGCTCGGGCTCTTCACCCAGATGTCCGGAAACACCCTGCTGTCCTACTACTCGAACCTGCTCTTCGACATGATGGGATACACCACCCCCTTCGCCAAGACTCGCATCAACATCGCCAACCAGTGCTGGGGCCTGATCAACGGCGTCACCCTGGCCCTGATCGTCACCCTCTTCCCCAGGCGCAGGATGTTCATGATCTCGGCCGCCTCCATGCTGTTGGTCTTCATGTCAATGACCATCTCCTTCGAGCGCCTAAGGGACGCAAAGAACAACAACTACACCAACTCGTCGGCCTCCATCGCCGCCCTTGTCTTCTACTTTGCCTACTCTCCCGCATACAACATGGGGAACAACGCCCTGACCTACACCTACCTCGTCGAGCTGTTCCCTTATGCCGTCCGTACTCGTGGCATTGGTATTGAGCAGATCTTTGGTAAACTTGGTGGCTTCTTCTCCACCAATGTGAACCCCATAGCCTTGACTGCTATCGATTGGAAGTTCTTGGCCATATACTGTGGTTGGATTGCCTTTGAGTTTTCTTTCATCTTTATCTTTTACCCCGAGACCCATGGGCGTACTCTTGAGGAATTGGCATTCCGTAAGTTGCTCCTCTGGTTTCCTCCCTCCGTTGCCCTCCTCTGATTCGGCTTTTCCCCCTCTTTCGGCTTTTCTCCCTTCTCGCCTCTTCCCTCTTTCGCCTCTTCTCCCCTCGTTCGTCTCATCACCTAGCGTGCGACCATGCTAACCATAACCTTCCACTTGCAGTCTTCGAGGACAAGGAGCTTGCTGAGAAGTCGGTTGCGGCTGTTCAGAAACAAATCCATGCCGATGACTCACAGCTTAACCAAGTTACCACGATTGGGAAGGACGAGACCAAGGTTTAATTCCGACTCTTGCTTGATTTCGGCTCGCTCAATTCCTTCAGTTGATAGTCTGTAGCAAATAATCGACCTGATGGTTGATGAATTCACCGCCAAAATAATACTAATAACGTTCTGTGCTCCTCTGCGATGCTCGGACGTCTCACACGCTTGGATTTAATTCTATCGTAACCTGTGAGCCTACATAACTTAAGCTAGTGAACATATGGGTTCGAAAACACGCAATTGAGAAAGGTCTAACTATACTATAGCGGAGGCTTGCAAGAAATCGTGGTGACTTAGACTCATCACCGAGCATTCCTCAGTCTAACAGATAGCACCTCCCATCAGTGATTTAAATCTTGTCTCCCAGAACTCCCCTATACTCGGCAGTGAGAATGCCGCCTGTTACATGTCAAAAGTCGACTGTAACGCCGTAGATTCCTCCCTCTTCGATATCTTGAGCTCTTGAGCATACAGCACAAGCTTGTCGAGCCTCTCTCAGCAGCACACACGCCACGATCGTCCTCGAGCCCGATTTCTCTTTGCTAGAAGGAGATACAGAGGAGATGATTAACATATTATAGGAAGAGGATCTTGTTTGGTTTATATATTCTTGGCTACTCTTCAGCCTCTCCCTAGGCAGAAGATGTAATATCCAGGGTGTACTCGGCTGGTTTTCTATATCTTCCTGCTTCACTCTCTCCCAGATGTGGAACAGTGACGAACCACAGACTCTGCTCCGAGTCCCACAAGATCTGAGTCCCACAAGCATTCACAATTGGCTCTCGCTGAGACGATCAAGAGTTACTCACCCTCTTCGTTAGTCTTGCGTTCGTTGTCTTTTGTCTCTTGATTTCTCTTTCACTTTTCGGAAGCTGAAACGTCCCTTCAATCAAATACCCCCGTCTTGGGTCCCATCTTCGATCGGACTTGTAAGCTTCAAGCTCGGACTTGCTGTGCTGTACTAGCGTTAAAGGATTGTAGGATTACCGCCCCTCCCCGCCCTTCTGGCTTCCACATCTAGAGCTCCCCTCGCTTTGCCTCCCTGTCACTTTCCTCAAATCAACATTCCTTCCCCGAGGTCCGACTGTCGTTTGATAGCGATCGGGGATCCCCTTGAGGGGTTTCCAATGGATGGGTTGGTGGTTAGATAAGTTAGGCGTACGTATAAAACGCCCAAAAATTGAACCATCTCACGCATTGCCTCGCGGTAATTACACACTGAGTTTCTGATCTCTCTCTCTTTCTCTCTCACACACAAACACGCTCTTCCCCTCCCCCTCCCTCCATCCCTCTTTTTAGGCCCACACACTTCTGCCTAAAATTCAACATTGAAAACTTATTCGCCCACGGTTCCCATTCTCGTTCCACAACAATGCGTCTTCTTCCTCTTGGTCTTGCCACCCTTGCTGCCACTGGGGCCAGTGCAGTGTCTGTCGGGACCAATGCGGTGTCTCCAAGATTTGTAGAAGACTTCGGACTTTATTTCTACTATGAGGGCGGCGGCGTATCCGACATTATCCGTGTGCCAAATAGTTCTACCATTTCTCGTATAAGTGAGCCAACGGCGCCCAACTTCTCCCTGAAACTGCATGCATCCTTCCCTCTCACTTCCCCTTCGTTTTGGTGGTTGTCAAAACCTCGTAGGCAACTGCAATCCGGCATCACCAGCACCAGCACCAGCACCAGCACCCCTCACAGAATGGCCAAGTCTTGAAGTGCTAACAGAGTTGTCCCCAAAAGGCTCAGGTGGTCGTGCTGTCACCAACATGATCATTCTTTGCCCAGGCTCCGAAACAGTTCCCTATTGGTGCCAAGGCCACTGCACCATCCTCGGCGCCCAGAGCCAACAATTGCTCTCGTTTGACTTTAACTATTACGCCACCCCATTCATTCAGCCGCCGACAGCCGTTGAGTTCGTCCAGTGCAACACTGTCTGAAATTCCCAGCTCTCTTGATCAGAGCGGAAAAGCAGGAGGGTATTCATGGCGATAATTAGTGGTGGGAAGGGTAACTGAGGTCTGCGCAGTACCACAGTCGACCGAGCTTCCCAGAGACGCACAGTAGAACGAGCTCGTGAGGGGAATGAATGGGAAAGAGGGACTGAGGCAGAGAAGGAGTTATCCAATATTGGCTCTAGACTACGGATGACCATCTAGGTACCTACACAATGCGATTTGTGCAACAAGAGACTATCGAAACCGCTTCCTCGGTCGGTGATATATGCCCAACACCCTGTTCTAGCCCGTGGAGAGCTTCAGGAGTGGAACGTCTTGGTCCTCATCCAACGCTTCCGGGAGGTCGAAACACCCGAGTACGTCATCGTCCCGGTCGACCTTATCCGCGTGGGAAATCCTTGCTCTGCCTGGCGTGCCCCTCCTCAAATCCATACAGACCAAGCCTGGCCCATTGCGCCCTGCCACCTTGACCACGAGGATACCACTGGCCAGGAGGGTTCTGAGCTCGATCTTCACGTCGATGGAAAAGGCGTCGCCACCGTCGCCGCTCTTTGCGGACAAAGGGCCTGTTGTAGGGACCTTTTGTGACCAGAGGTGTGTAGAGCTCCTGAGAGAGCAGATACTCGAGGACCTCTTGTTCGTCAGCCCCGGTCACCATTGTAAGCTCACTGATGCTCCGGCAGGGAACATAGCCACGGAGAAAGTCACGCCAGGGCCATTCCGACACCATCCGTGCCTTGGCGACAAGGATTATGAAGCCAGCGAGGACCCATGCGTATACGGTGATGTTGAACGGGTCGACCCCGGCCAACCTCTCCCCCAGGAGGGCCCCGACCATGATGCCTCCGATGACGAGGACCGCACATCCGATCATCAGGCATATGACGTACCACGGCTTCGGGACGACGATTGCCTTCTCTTCAATGGACCAACTAAGGAACAGTTTATAGAGGTCGTGTAGCTTCTTCTCCGACTCGTCCCTGATGCTGCGCTGCTTGGCGGTCGGGAGGGGCGTCCCAGAAAGTGGTCCCCATCGGCTCACGTTGGTCGTACGTGTGAAGACGGTTCTGGGCGACGAGAGATCTGGACAGCGGTCGCACATCGGACTTGAGCATCTTTGGCCACACGTCATTCTGGTAGGTGTTTGTCCTCAGGGAGGTAAAGGCCGTGAACTTGGGCCCAGGCGTGGTGATGTCGTCGACAGTGTCTATCGCATAAGAGAGCCCTGTCACGATCTCCATGGCCCACACCAGGTTGAGGAGCTGAATGGGATGAGTGCACAGAATGGGGATCAAGGCAGAGAGCAAATCACCCATCACGTGCAGGTTGATGCGGAAGAGCGCACTGTTTGGGTTCGCACCCCCAAGACTATGAGGTCGACTCCCTTCCCCTCTCGATTCCTCCTGGTTGAAGTCGAAAGCAAGGTAGGCTCCAGTGATACCATCGCGAGGAGGGACAACGGCGGCAGGGGGAGCCGGAGCCTTGATCGGAGTGCCAGCGTCAACAGCAGCGTCAGCGCCAGGAGCAGCAGTAGCAGCAGCAGCAGCAATAGCAGCAGCGTCAGCATCAGTGGTGACATTGGCGTTGTTGTCGGCGTTCTGGTGGTTCGGAGGTCTTGCTTCCCTGCTGGTGCTTGGCCGTGGTTCGCCTTGGTTCAGCTCTGATGCGACCTGGTGGAGCATCACAAACCCGGCATAGGAAAATCGGAGGAATTCCCGCGAGGCGGAGCCCATAAGTTCGCCGGCTCGGTCTTGATAGACTAGGGTCGGCAGCCCATTCAGCCCGGCCTTGTAGATGAGAACAGACATATCAAAGGCGTCGGGGGGACAGCCGGAGCGGATGCTGGACTGGAAGTAGTAGAAGACGATACGAAGGCTGTCTGTAGCCCACTTGCCCATCATGGCCATCTCGGAGAAATAGGCGTTGACGCCCCTCTCCTCCTGGGTCAGAAGCCGATGAACCTCGGCGGAGTCTGTCAGATCTTGCCTCCCTGTGGAATCTTTCGACCCCGTCCTGGGCCGAAATGGCAGGCCGTCCGGACCGATGATGTCAAGGACAGGCAGCTTCCCTGTGGTGCTGAGAGCGTTGAAGACCTCGTCTTTTGCGAGCACGTCCTGGCCATCCTCCAGTGACTGGAGGGCAAACTTCTCAACGCCCGTGAAGAGGAACTTCATCTTAGCAGACTTCTTAGCCGGCCCGGCGAGTGCCCTGGTGTGCCAGAACTCGTTGGGCATGCCCCTCAAGGCGAAGCGTGCGACCACGGCCGTCGTGTAGTCCACAATGGCGCAGAAAACCTCGAGTGTCTTGCCGTATATAGACAGGTTCTCCGGATGCTCCCTGCCCTTTGGTTGACCTGGTTTACTTGTACCCCCACCTGAGTCAAAGGCATTGGACAGGATGCCTCCAGCCCTGGTGTACGGCTCCGACTCGAACAGATCCCGCATGGAATCAAATAGCAGGAGTTGGTCATCGTGGGTGCAGATGTTCAGGCAATGCAGCCCTTGATTCCCCAGTTCAGACACCTTCTCGAACTCGGCCTTGTTGATTTCCCAGTGGGGGAGCGGAGATTCGAACTGCAGAGGCTGGTCGAAGTCCGAGACGGCACCGAGGAGACGCGTGGCCTCGATCTGCCAAAGCTTGTCCTCCCTGGCATTCGAGATGCCGTACTTGGAGATGTCATCGAATTTGGGTCGATCGCTGTCGATCGGCTCATCTTCTCCTGGAGGCTTGTAGGACTTGTGTGCCCGGCAAAATGCGAGTACCTTTTTCAAGTCGGTTCGGCACTTTGGGGCCGTGTCGAGAGTGAGGTCAGGCTGGGCCAGCCTGTGGGCATGACCATCATCAACTACTCTTCCAGCACCCGTGTCAGCCCTGGCATAGGCGCGGGCTGGTCTCCTTGAGAAGCGCGCCCGAGCACGAACTGGACGAGGTGGCTGGCTCGCCTGGCTGTTCGACATGTTGGTTCTGTTTCTGCTGAATTGATGAGGCGACAGCAGATGGGAACGATGTTGGGATGGGAAAGAACTGCGGGGAGCTTTGCGTCCTAGCCTTGACATGCCCAGATAAGTAGATACTTTTATCATTACTTAGTCCCTCAGCGAATGGAACAAACCCCAGCCCAACCCGTCAATAATATCAAGGGAGCCGACCGGACGTCGGCGGGCCAGATTGCCGTAGTGGGAGCAGAGGCGTGCGGGAGTGACTCAGCGCAAAAACAAATAATAAGTCGACAGGGAGCTGGAAAATGGGTTGCTGAAGTTCAGCTGGTCGAGAACAGGCCAAGACTTGATCGCCGCGTCCATTTCACGGGTTGGATCGTGGGCGAATGCGGTGACTACGTCCCGGGGCGGAGCGGCCTAGACTTCAGCCCATTTCAGCCATTGACAAGGGAGGTAGGTCCAATCGCACGTCGTTCCTCAGCCGCATCCCAAAGAGGAGAAGATAAGTCCCGTGGCCAGTCAAGCTGAGCTCTAATCAACTGATCTTGGTCATACGATGATGACGGACGACTTTGCTCATTTGAGCCGAATGGTTCAGCTGTGTGGTTCTCGAAAGGCTTCATCCAATTGTAACCGTTCCCACCACACCAGCTTCAGAGTCAGCTGTTGCGACATCTACGGACGTGTCTCTCTCCTACCTTTCTCTAGGCTAGCTCTCGTGGATAGGGAGGTTGCTGAGTACGGACCCAGGGGCCACTGAGGTAAATCGTTTCACCACATAATTAACATAACGGAACAACCAACCCTGACACCCGCCCACCTGCTTCTGAGTGTCTTCGGGACCAAGGCACATCCGTGAGAATCATAATGTTTACGTAGCCTCGGCACATAAAGCCTTCTAAACTTTATTTTTCTTCAGAAACCGGTCGACCAGCGAATCAGCCACATCCCCCCGGCCTCTCACACCTCGATAGGGCATGATGCCGTCCGCCGAAGTCTTCCAACAGATTAAGGAAGTGCTTGGTGAAAAGTTTGATCGGGTCTCGACATGTAACCCTTCAGAGGCAAACTCCAAGGCGACAGCGCTCAAGACCACCACAGCGACCCAATCAACCACTCCCGTTCCCGCTGGGCCCAGTGCGGATGGCACTAGCAGCCATGCTTCTCCTAGCGGGCAGAGCGAGTTGTTGTCAGTCCCGGCAGAGGCACAACGTCCATCCTTGCCGGTGACCCCAAGCGACCCCGGAGTCGGAAGTAGCAAGCTGGGCAACCAAGAGACCAGCTGTGACAGTGACGAGGAGGGACGGACGGCGAAGCGGATGGAGCAAACGGCTTGGATTCGGGCGGTAAAGAAAGTGGTCCAGTTCAAGGATCTCCGCAGCAATGAGCGGGTCGTCCCTATCGAGGAGTTCACCCGCCAGCGCCCGAAGATCATTTCCATCAAGAAGGACCTGGCTTCCTTGGGGTAGTTCTAGGAGTTCTCGATGGTTCTACGAAGAATCCTGGGTGCAGACCTAAGGCTGCAGGACTACCGGCTAGAGATCCAGTCAAAGGGGTTGCGGGATATATTCAGAAAGATCGGCAGGCCCTTCAAGGAGTTGGACTTGGATGCCCCTTCCGTCATGATCCGATATCCCTTCCGATGCCTGTTCTTTCTGAGGCGAAACCTGAAGGAGCTCCTGGACACGCAGCTTGCAGACGTGACCAAGGATGAGATCAAATGCCTATTAGAGTTCATCAATACTTATAGCTACTGATGTCTCTCATATGATCACAACTCTGGTCCTCGTGACCCTTTAGACAAACCAACGGGTCGTCGTTGACAAGACCGTCCAGCATGAACTTGCCCCATTCGGTGAAGCTGGCGATGATCGCATTCTTTGGCCTTCGGTTCGCGGCTTTCTCGGACTGGCCGATGCGGATGAAGCAGGGGAAGCCGAAGGAGCCGAGGCAGCAGCGGGGGCCGACGAACCGGTGGACGAGACTGAAAACGACGAGGATTCGATGGCCCGCATCGCGACAAGCGAGCTCAGTTTCAGCTCTCTTTTCAAGCGAAATAGACGGGTCGAGCTCTGCGATGAGGACTACATTGTCTGCAGAGATGGCATCATTGGCTTCCTGCTGAGAAATAAGCTCTGGGCCGGCATTCTCGTCTCCG
Source organism: Pseudohalonectria lignicola (assembly GCA_003049395.1). Lineage (NCBI taxonomy): Eukaryota > Fungi > Ascomycota > Sordariomycetes > Magnaporthales > Ophioceraceae > Pseudohalonectria > Pseudohalonectria lignicola. The sequence continues at coordinate 15,099 of PYSP01000272.1, forward strand.
GGTTGAAGCCGATTCGATGGAGGTCCGACCCGTATGCGCACTTGCAGATGCCAGCGGAGAAGAAGTCTCTTGTTCGCAACCTTGTGATGGGATTCGTAGGGAAAGCTGCTAGGAAGGGGGTGATTCAGTCAGGTCGCCCTCACGGTAAACAGGCTGAGAGCGAAGGCCAAGGCAACGACCAAGGGGACCAGAACGACCCACCAGAAGACCGCAACAGGATGGAGGGCGAGGGAGATGACGACCCGGACTTTGACGACTTCATAGTTGGCAAGGGCAAGGGTCAAATATTTCTCCTTCACGGGGAGCCGGGTCTTGGCAAGACACTCACAGCAGGTAGGTACACCCCCGGCCAACATCTACGGAGGTCCATCAGGCAGCAGCAAGCCCAGCTTCGGATAATTACTGACCAGCTCGGACACCCACCCGCAGAGAGCGTGGCTGAGAGCACGAGAAGGCCTCTTTATCAAGTCTCTACGGGAGATCTCAACATCGATGTCAAAGGTCTCGAGGACCAGCTGGCCAAAATCTTCCGCCTCGGACTCCGCTGGGGCGCGGTCGTGCTCTTGGACGAGGCTGACGTCCTCATGACCCGCCGAAGCGCTGCGGAGCTGCAAAGGAACTCCATAGTTGCGGGCGAGTAGCTCTCGAGCCCTGATAGCACACCCTCCAGGCAATATACCTGACCATGAGATACCAAGACAGTGTTCCTCCAGATGATCGAGTACTACGAAGGAATGCTCTTCCTCACAACGAACAGAGTGGCCGACTTCGATCCAGCCTTCTACAACAGGGTCCACATCACCATCGAGTACGGGAGTCTCGACCTGAACGAGAGGCGGAACATCTGGCAGCAACATCTCACCAGAGCCTGCAAGGGAAATCAGAATCGGAGCCCTTCTCTCTGGGGAGAGGGAGCATACAGCCTTCTGGGCAGGATTTTGACCAACGGCCGTGACATCCGCAACGCCACCAGGACCGCGGCTAATTTTGCCCAGTCGAGGGATGAGGATCTGCAGATCAGCCATGTCGTCACTGTGATGCGCAACAACTTCAGTGGAAACAGCGGGCTCAACACCAACGTCAATAGCGCGCAGGATTTAGAGAACATCTTCCAGGAGTTAGGGAGGCTGGCCGGGCAACACGGGACCGTCAAACCAGCCGAGGGACCCGCTGTCCCGTGCCCAGAATAGCTTGGGCAGAATTTTGGAAAGCCGAAAGACGGTAGTAGCGAACAGTCGGATGGTAGAAGTGGTCAGAACAGTGGTCCAAGAACAGTGGTCCAAGAACTGTGACCACGCACTGGGTACGGTAGCCAGGTAGGCAGTCATGCAGTTAAGTATCTAGAGAGTAGAACATCGGCCCTTTCTGGCTTAAGAATTGTTTCCATCCCATCATTTGAAAGCAAAGTCTACCTCCCCATCTATCGGATAACCGTCTAGAATGTAGCCTATCCCAGTCTATGTGAGTTTCAATGAAGAATGATAATCATCCATCTCACCTTCTCACCTTCTCGCCCTCTCGCCTCCCCCAGTTAAGTGCTCCTCCTCATCTCCGTCAAGAGACTCTACATGCCACACCAGTACAACAGCGGCGCCTCTGGGTCTTCAATGACTCCTTTTTATCCCCCCTTAGTCGGCCCACTTCATTGCGCCAGGGACCTTGGGATCACGCTCGACATACTTGCAAGTCGTGAAAGTTGACCAGAGGGAGCCCATGAAGGAGCTATCATCCCTGCGGTAGAGATCACCAAGGACTGGCTTGATTGCTTCGGTTGCCTCCTCGGCGTAGTAGAAAGGGATTCGACTGTGGGTGAAAGGTTAATGAGCAGCATGAAATGAGAAAGTGGCGGATGGCTGAGCCCGGGGCGGGCAAAGAAATGAGAAGGACAGAAGAGGCAGAAAAGATATACAAGGCACAAAGAGACAAATACAAGGCACAGAAGAGACAAAATGCCGGTAACCAATACTTACGGAAAGAGATGGTGAGTGACGTGGGTCCCAATGATTCCATGAAAGATGTGACGATCGATGAAGCCGAAGTCCCTATCGACAGTCGCAACAGCTCCCTTTACAAAAGTCCAGCTTTCGGCCTCGTAATGTGGGACATCGTGGTGGGTGTGGTGAAGGTAGGTGATGGCAACTATTTGAAGGATTATTATCATTAGACGAGTCTAGCGGTGCAGATATCGGGCAGCCTTGGATTTGGGGAATGGAAATCGACAGGCATATGGGACAGGACATACTCAGCCAGTGATGAACCCAAAAGTAAGGAACACCATAGAGCAAGAACATGGTGTCCTTGCCCAGGATGGATGCACCATAATAGAGAGCGGCCGTGGTGAGGCCAAGACCGAGGTCGGAAATGGCGACGAAGATAGCCTCACTCGGACGGAAGACGGCACTGGTGGGGTCGAAGTGACTCTGACGGAACCACTTGGCTCCCTTCCACTGTCTGCTGTCCTTGCCGGCCGTGGAGTTGAGAAGTAGATAGATCTGCCATCCGAATAACTGATGAAACACGAGTCGGACGAGGTTGACAATGGGCACGTCCTCAAACAGGTCCATATCGATGGCCAGGCCCAGACGAGCCCAGAAGCCCGGCTGAGAGCGGTCTGCCGCCGTGGAGGGGACGAATGCCATGTCCTTGTCCATGTGGCCGGTGAAGCGGTGGTGACGATGGTGAGAGAACTTCCATGAGAAATAAGGGACCATGAGGATCGAGTGGGCAAACCAGCCGACCACGTTGTTCAGCCGATCATGCATGGAGAAGGCGCCATGGCCGGCCTCGTGGGCCAGGATCCAGATGCCGGTGCCTACCAGGCCCTGGACGAAGCCGTAGGTCATCCAGGCCACCGTGCGTAGGACCGGGTCCGGAATGCGCGGGATGAGGCTGAGGGCAGCCCAACCCAGGACGACCGCCAAGGTCAGATCGCGCCCCAGATAAGACAGAGACCTCCATGCCGAAGGCTGGAAGCAGTGGGCCGGAATGGCATTCCTGATCGTGTTGATATCTGGGAACTGCTGTTCCTCTTGGGTCTGATGGGGCGTGGGCGTTTTTATTTATATTTATTTTGGTCAGCAACCAGGAGCCGACGAGGTTGGCAAGCAGAGAGATGGGTGGGGAGGGGGAAACTGAGGAGTGTAAGAAGAGAAGAGTGAGACCGAGAAGGAGTGTAGGGGAAAAAGAGAAGTGGTGTGTCTGCAAGCAATCACTCAAGATTCATTACAGATCGATCGAGATCTTTATTGACTTGCATTGATTCATCTGGTTTATTGGTCTGGTCATTGGGGTTGCGTGCATCGGACTCTCGATTTTGTGCATTATCTCTTACCTTGACATCCTTTCCGATTGGTTTGGGTGCCACCCTTTGCGTGACTGTCACAGACATCTTGGGTGGGCACAGAGAGAACCGTACGAATGGGAAGAAATGACGAAAACGGGATAGGTAAGAAACCAAGAAACCTCTTTTACGGAGGGACGGGATGAGGAAGATGGATTTGGAAGCACAAGTTTGGAGGGGAGATCAAGAAGCTCCTTTTTTCTTCTCTTTTTTTTGTGGCTTCTCCTGCTCGCAATCGGTCGAAAGGGAGAATTTTTTGGCTTTGGCGTCCATTGGTTTTTTCTTCTTCCTTTCTTCCTTTTATTTGTTTTTATTTATGTTTATCCTTTTTCTTTTTATCTGTCCTTTTCCGTCCCTGGGGGCTCCCCGTCCAGTCCCACTACGTTTCGGCAGGAAAAAAGAAAGGCAAAAAGAAAAAAGTCAAAGAGCATGGGTTCTCCGTTGGCCAAGCTGCGGCGGTGTATGGGTTACGCTACCACTAGTTTGTCGTACTAGTTTCCTATCTTATCCCGCCCATTTGTCCTGTCGTTATCCTAGGGAAGAGAAGAGGGAAAAGGAAGAAACGGAAAATAAACAAGGGGTCAAAAAAAGAGGAAGGAAAAAAAAAGGAAGAGTGTGTGTTGCAGTGCCCGCTCCTCTTACGGCGTACTACTACGTGTCGTAGAATCCGTATCCATATCTCAGACCGTCCTTGTTTAAGACGGCCCAACAGATTGAACCTGGTGCTGGATTGGATGGACAGACGTGGCGTGGCGTGGCGTGGCGTACGCCATACGTTTGTGGATGGGCAGCACGCACGTCAATATCACATGCAGAGATCATTACTCGTTTCAAGTGGCCGAGACGGACTGGGAACTAGTGCCGTAGGAACCTAAAGTAACATATTAGGCCTAGTGAGACGCGTTCGGTTCATCTTGACCGCCGCTGTTCTGAGTATCTATGCATTGCGCCCATTTCATCCTGTCATCTACGCCATACGGAATAACTTCCTAGTAGTACGTAAGGGACGCCGTAAATGCACACGAGAAATGCATGTGGACTACAGGCAGGCACTTGAACGCGTTCCTCAGTTGCCTCCAAATGAAAGCCAAGGCAACCAGGGAAGTGTGGCTCAAATCGGAACTCCATCTCAACAAATTTCACCCGAAATATCCCCCCGAGAATTTCAAGTTCCCTCCCGTCTCAACTTTTTTTTATGCCAGTCTCGCCCGCCACACCGCTGGTTGACAAGGGTCCAAAGGAGTCCTCAGCAATCAGCCAAGTCAAGGGGCCTCCCAGGTCCAAGCAGCTTACCGCTGAATCTCCCAAGCCGAATTCGGTTAGTGCGGCGATAGCTTGATTTGAAGCTAGGCCTCAAGCGTCCTTCCGGTTCCCGCTTGCATGGATCTAGCATGGGTCCAATCCCACCACGTCAAGTCCTCAACGCATTCAGGTTTAATTCAGGTTTACGAGCCGTTGAGAAACGTGTCGCGTTTCTTGTCCAGGACTCTGGATCCTACTTTTTGGTGGATTCTCGGAGCAGGTACGGAGGTCGGAGGTTATCTTTTCTTTCGTTCCTTTCACGGAGTATCCTTATGCCGTACGCCGTACTGCGTACATGCCTATGATTCTTGGCCTCTCTCATGTCGAATGAGGTCTAGTGTTAAAAGAGGGGTCGAACTGTCATGTGAGTTCGGATCGTCCAGTGTGAAGCCACATGGTGACTTGACTGCGGCATAAGGGTTGTCCCAAGTCTCTACCAAAGATTGAACCAAGGCTACTTACATCATAGGAGAACCGACCGAAGAAGCAGGAGTAGACTCAGTAGCCTTTGTGGAGTACGATGGTATCGTCCACTCGTCACTCGATTCAGTGACCCTGCCTCAAACACGCTTCATCAACCAAATATCGTCTATAGGTAGTTCGCCTCGCCCCATCAAGCGAGACAGTGAAAGAAGCCTTTTCCTTCATTTAGATCATCTAGACCACTTTACGTAGGCCATGGGAGGTCACCGGAGTCCATAGGAAGCCACAGAAGTCCATAGAGTCCATAGAATGCCAAGTAGTAGGTTTGTAACAAGTCCTTGTCTAGTGATTTCACTAGCCTCCTCGTCAGACTCAAACTTCCCGAGTGCTTTAGATTCCTCCCACAAGGGAAGAATGATTAAATTAGCATGCCGAATGCTCCCCGTTCTGAATGCATAAACAACACATCAGTTCAATCTTGTGTCACCACCCAGCGGTCACTAGATGATCAGTCCAGTGATGTATCACCCTTTGCTCTTCTAGCATTTTTATCACCTTTCGAGTTGTTCCTTCATCTTTCGTCCGATGTTATCATATAAAAGCAACTCATCTTTGTTTCTTGTCGAAAAGCCCATTGCCCGAAGCTTCACTGCGGAGTGACTGCGTCTCTCTAAGGTTCATCGACAGCACGGGGAGATGCTTCTTTGAGAGAGGATTCGGCCGGACCATCCAATAACGAAATTGAAAGGGAGTCTACGAACGAGTGTGGAGGTCTGCTCCAGTCCTCGCCAACGAGCTCAATAAGCTGTACCAGATTGTCTACGTCAAGAGGCTTAACATGAATTCGCTGGACATCAAAATTCGGCTGGCTGGCCGAGGTGACCCATGGCTATCGATGCCGTAATACAACGACGAGAACTTCTTCAGCACATGAATGGACCAAGGCAAGCGGCCAACCGAAGTATAATGGAACCTTGGGACATCGCGGATCAGAGGGCGAAGATCGAGCCTTCTTATCAGGTCCGAGACCACAACCGCCACTATCCTCTGTCTCTTCCTCGAACTTTCTCAACCCTTGGATGTCTGCCCTAAACTTCTAGCATCCCTGCCAGCACAAAGAATCCAAGTCGATGTGATACTGGAAAAGAAGTAATTACTGATATCTCGAGGCTTGCATCAAGGAGAACTTGGGCTGTACCAATACCTTCTGGTGCAGGGAGAAGGACAAGGGATCACTGGCTACAACTCAAGGGTTTTCAGCCACTGCATATTGTTATCTCTGCTTCATACAGGGGAATTCATCGCAACAAAGAATTGGCCTAATCCACTGCGTTTCTTGCCGGAGAAGTGGTTGTTTGATGAGAGAGGTGTTTTCTTTTATTCTTCAGTCTCCATCTTTGGAAAGAGCTCCAGTCTGAGTTCCGCTACTGCCTTGCTGTCTATTGCTTAGAGCCAAGTCCTCTCAGCCGAATGTCACATCGCGTGTGTCGTTGGCAGCATCAATCAACACCTGAATCCCAAATGGCTCATGACGTTGTTCCTACGCATCTTTGGTCCCACCGTATCCCCTCCTGTCTCCTTCAACCGCCTCTCCGACACCTCTCCGGCTCCTTTCCAACATCCCTCATGTCCTCTCCCAACTTCCAACACCATTTCTTTTGCATTTCTTCCTTGACCAACAGCCATCCTCAGCAGCCATGTTCATAATAAATCACTACACTCTCAGAGACACCAACAGCCAATATCAAAACCATCAAGCCTAGAGTTAACCGTTTCCGTTGATACTCGGCAGTGATTATGTGCGTGGCTAATTTTACCATCTACATGCAATGCGGGTATACTGTTCCATGGGATATCACGCTTTGTATGATTTGTTTGTACCTGTCACTCTAATTATCTCGTGCGTCATGTCGTACAACTCGCCCACTCCCTTTCCCCAATATCTACCTCCCCGCACCGGGAGCGAGCATACTATCCTGCATGATATCACACGATATGTGCTGTTGATTGTACACGTATTTATCTTTTGCCCGTAATCTGAGGGCATTTCTCCTCTTCCTGCTCCCTTCCTGCTCCCTTGCTTCCTACTCCTCTGCTTCCTGACTCCCTGCTCCTCTTCTTCTCTCTGCCTCATGCTCCCCTTCTTTCTGCTCCCTTGTTCCTACTCCTCTGCTTCCTGGCTATCTGCTCCTCTTCTTTTCTGCCTCCTGCTCCTCGTCTTCCTGAAACTTACACAGCGTCAACACACAGGTAAATCTAGCAATCTCAACAAATGTGCCTGATTTACATCACTATCTATTCACAATGCGGGTGTACCATTCAGACAGGCCAGGCAATCTGCGCTTTTGTTGATGAGCCCAGACACGAATGTCACAGGGAAACCTCCCATGTGAACAGCGTATGTAATGTGTACCATGGTCGGTGACTTGATCATATTTTAACACTTACGACGTCTCTTTTGCCCCGCTAAGATTCTTTAAGAATGCCGATTCAAGGAAGCAAGTCCAGTCCAGATAGTAGAGAAGATCGAAAGGACCAGGAGGATCAAGCGGCCATTCACACACAACCACGGTCGCTACTCTCCCAGATCAAACAATCCTTAATCCTCGCCTTCAATTTATTCGTTGCACTTCTCATCAAGATCCGAAAACCGCCCAAATACGGTGTCACGAGGTTGAAGTGGGCCTGTGTGAGTGATTGGTGCTGTTTCCCTCCTCCCATGAATCTCAACAGTTAATTTAATTATATCTCGACTGAATGACAGCGATGATTAACCAAGAGGCTTCCCCATGGCATCCACAGATATGTGGACACAAAGTCTTTGACGATTATCGCGTCGTGAGTGCCCAAGCTTCGGGGGGCAGCGATGGTCAGGAGGACACAGGAGTCATCCCCCAGGCGCTGAAGCAATTACAGACAGATCTACGGGCCTACGTGAGGGACATCAGTACGGGAGCACATCAAAAGACTGCTGTTGGAGCGTTCTCGATCTGTTGAGGCAGTCGAATAGTTTCAGGAGCTCATGTGTCCCGAATCTTCCACAACACCAATCTATCAGTAGCGACCCCAGTCGGCTTGGGCTCTGGTCCCAACCCGCCACCTCGGCCTTTGCTGGCTCCCAAGGCTCCCACATCTTTGTTCTTCTCTGTGTCCCGTTCATGAATACGGGAATGAAGCTACACCAAGGGGAGGCCTGCACAATAGCTTCAGATCAAGAGTTCTTTCGGGCTCTCAAGCACTACTGTGCCAAGAAGAGGCAGAACATCTTGGCGGGCGCTGTTGAGGAAGGCCCACTCATTGAGGTTTGTAAAGGTGTGTATTTTGCAAGGATAGGGAAATCTGGAGCAGTCATTGGGATGGAACTGACACGTCTGTTCTCAACACTTCGAGGTCTACCAGAGCGAGCTCGTGAGCATCTAGCACAGCTCGGCTCTGCCTCCTGACAGCCTGATCAACGTGGATTACGTCTACGAACCGACGCCAACAGAAGTGATCCCTCCAATCGGACCCAACCTCTTGATGCATATCTTCAACCATCTAGATCATGCTAGGGAGACGCCGGTGCTTTACAAGAAGATACCAAGAAGCTGAGGTCAAGGCTTGAGGCCTGCTGTGTCCGAAGGAGCTCTGTCAGATGGGGGATCGACATTGTTGAGGGGGTGTGTTGGCTTCACTCTGTCTGATGACCGCTTTGGTGTGGACCATGTTGCGTGACGACTTTCAAGGGGGGTTTTCTATTCGGAGTTGTACGCTTGCATTTTTGGTATTTTGTGGGGGAGTTTTGCATCTGGAAATGCCGACCATGTAGATCTCAATGGGTGTTGTGACAGAACTGGAAGGAAAGAGGGAATTCGGAATTCTAGGCTGTCAAAATGGGAAGGAGCCGCTCGTTTCTTTTGGGAGTTGGTGGCAACATGTCTGTTAAGCAATATCTTTATATGCATCTCTACTGCACTACGCAGTTGTACGGGTTTAAGAGTCGATATACATAACCAGCAAAAAAGAGTATCATCAATATTAAAAGATTGGGCAGATAAGATCAGCTAAAAGATTGGGTAGATTAGATTCGGGAGAATGGGGAATCACTACATGCTGCTGCTAGTAGCGACGGGACGGGACGGAGTTCCCTGGAGGCCTCCAGAACACTTACACAGCATGCAACCCGGGAATCGGCAAGCATCAGAGCAAGCCAAGGGTTTGTTTTGGGTCTGGTTCTGGCGGGTTGACCCGTTTGCGTCACCGACGTTGATGATTACCCACCCGCTGACCCAATAACAATACCAAAGAACTGGCCGTTCCCATTATGCATCGCACAGGCAGTCAGTCAATACACGCAGATGTTTGAGTGGACCAGATGCCAAGAGGTTGTTTTTGGGGCATTTTTATCGTCGTGACAGTGAGGTGCGCTTGATATCGTTGATGATCACTGTCCTCCGTTTCCCAGTTCAGTGGGGCTCGCCAAGCGGCTCTTTTGGGCTGCCCACTGGAGAGCTTCAGAAGAACCCACGACCAAGCTGTGACTGCATCACTCCCGGGATAGCTCCGACCGGAGTGATAATGTAAGTTCTGCGACTGGCCACTGAGAGGTGAAGAGTGGTCTTGGTAGGACAGGAGGGGCATACAGACAAACAAAGTAGAGCCAAGGAAAACGGACGGATAAAAAAGGGTGCAAACGGGACTATCACGGACAAGTTACCAGCCAAGGAAGTTTTAAAGCATTCTAGCCAACCAGCTGTGGCATATAAAAAAAAGAAGCTCCTCCAGGCCACAGCTCGGGTAAATCGGCTTCCTCTCAGCTTTCTCTTTTCTTTCTTTTCCTCTTGTTTCTCACCCTTACACGTGTACGGTTTCCCCTCGTACCACTCTCGTCATCTTTACAGCCCTGAAGAGTTGAAGCCAGTCTGCCTGCTTCATGCTTCCTGCTCCCTGCTCCCTGCTCCCAGCTCCTGCTCCGGCTGCCTACTCCTGCTCCCTATACAGCGACACCGAAACCCAGGGATGTCGTTCTTCAAGAAACTGCAGAAAGAATTCGATGATCTGAATCTCTTCGATAAAAAGGAGGAGAAGAAGGATGAAGGCGGTCCCTCTGGTTCGTTTTTGCCCCCCTTTCTCTCTGACGTGATTAATGTGACCTTTATTCGGTGCCCGCCTACCTGGTTGCATACCTAGCTGCACACCGTCGGAACTAAAAGAATATGGCCTGGACTGATCGGTATCTGAGTGGAAAACCAGTTCCCCAAAACAAACCCTCGGAGACCCGTGAGGGACACTACGGATCAGGGCCGACCCCGCATGGCCACGATGACTCCCACACACTCCAGCTCTACGGCCAACCCTATGGTGGCCAGTACCAGCAGCAGCAGCAGCAGCAGCATCTCGCCAGTGGAGGATATAGCGGAGGCTACGCACCTACAAGCCATGCGCCTGCCCCTGTTGGTCAGCCACAGCTACCTCCCGGCTGGACCTCCCAGTTCGACCCCAACTCGCAGCGTTATTTCTACATCGAGATAGCCACAGGAAAGACCCAGTGGGAGCCGCCCGCTTTCTCGCCGCCTCCTCCTCAGTCGGGAGGATGGGCTCCCCCTCCAGTGCCGCCGCCTGGATCTCCCGACGCGGCCGGATCTCGCGATGCTGCGCCGCCGATCCCGTGCGGAAGCCACCCTGGTGCCGCTCCAAACCCAGGCCATGAGGGCACTCCGGGATACGGCCTACCCCAGCCGGGGTACTCACACCCAGGCGCATCGGCTGGCTCGCATGGAGTTCCACCTCCTGGCTCGGGCCTCAACCATGGATACTACAACGGAGCCGACTACACGCAGCCGGCGCCTGGTCCACTTCTTCAGGCACAGGAATCTGGCACACGCGGATCCCATGGTGGCGGCGATGCGCACTCCTCGGGCTACCTTACAGCCGGAGGACATGGTGAGAAGGGGGACAAGAAGAAGAGCGGCAGCAGTGGCATGTTGATGGGTGCAGCCGGTGGGTTGGCTGTTGGAGCCGTTGGAGGTGCCTTTGTTGCAAATGCACTTGGTAAGTTTGGATTTCGATCTTGACCATCGCTCTGATGTTCCTTACCTCCTTGTTCTAGTCGGTTTTAGGGCCCTCCCTTCTAGAGCCTTCCCCCTTGTCCATTAGTTGCTCTCTATTCTCCGTCTCTCTAGTCTCTGCTCGAACTGTCTAACTTGGCTGGCTAACCACATCATCCTAACTCGCCCTCCGCAGACGACTCGGACGACGAGGTGCACAATCACTACTACAGCTCTCCGCCTCCCGCAGCGGCCCCCATGGCTGCTCCCATGGGTAGCCCCTACTACGCCTCCCAGCAGTCCGACATGCCGCCTCCTGTCCTGGGCGCGTATGACAAGTCCGGCGAGCGCGTGTCTGACAGCGACCGCGAGTCGGCCCAGGAGGCCCGTGAGGAGTACGAGGAGGCCCTTGCCGAAGCAGCCGACTCCGACGCCAGCAGCAGCGACCTGGAGGAACTGCGTGAGGCCCGTGAGGAGTACATCGAAGAGTATGAGGAGGCTTATGAGGATGATTGACACTGAGGCTAGCGGGGAGTTCGTGGATGGCGTGTGAGATCGATAGAGGTCAAGGAAGGTTCTTTGCTTCTGAATGGGATGATGGATGATGATGGGAGAGGGAATGGTTGGTTGATGTACATGATGCCGAAGCATTGAATTTGAGGTTAGGATGATGCTGCTGGCTGCTGGCTGCTTGCTAACGGACGAAGGCATAAATTAAACCAATATCAACTTTATTGGATGGCATGCGACGACTTTTACGCCTTACTGAAAATACATTAATCGACTTGCACGGCCTCGTTGCGTCTAGACCTCAGATCGGACTCGAGATAGGCCTCTCCCGACTCAAAAGGGGATGGTGTCTGCCACAGACTCAACGTGAGTTTTAGCCTACATGCGTATCGACCTGCCTGCCTACCTGCTTAGGTACAGCCTACCTGGGTGATTTTGGGGTTGGAACTTGATCTAAGAGAACAGTGGCTGAAAGAGACTGACTGATCTAGAATTCTGATACGGATTAGGTACCTTAGCAAGGAGCTTACTAGGGCTGATCATCCTCGCATGCCCGCGCGGGAAGTCGATTCTGGAACCTCGGCGAAAAAATCCCGTCACCACGGCCTCCCCGTGGCACTTCAGGTAAGCACAGGGCAATCAATCCACACGCTACGTAATCAGTTAATAGTTACATCACGACCCCTGGAACGGTGATGATGCAGAATCCACTGCCGAATTCTCATCCACCACCACCCGGCCTGACTAATGGACAACGCTCTCGATGGAATCAATGCTGCTTTTCGACCCTTTGAATTCGTCTGGTGTCAATTGATGCACAAGCGGCTGGATGAAAGGAAAGACGGTGGACTCTTTAATACTCGCGCCTTTTGGTGATCAGAGAGCTGCAGCTTGTTTAGTAGGTATGTTTTCTTCCAGCCCCGCATCCCGAAGTCGAATGCTGAGAGTCAACCATTGCGACTCGGTCCGGATCGATTCTTTCCCAACATCGTCACAACCCTCCTCTTTCCTCTCTCCTCTCGCCTGTCGGCTGCCACCTGTTGGCTGCCACTCCAATGTCTGCTCTAGAAACCTTCGGGTACAATGCAGATAGTCTCTGAGACACAGGAGTCACCGCTCGCTAATCTGGGATTCAGCGTTCCCTCTAGGCAAAGACTCGGACCTATCATCCCGAATGGAGTCCCATACGAGTTCGACGACAGAATGGCAGACGGAAACGATGAAGCTACCCCCTTTCTATTCGCCGCCTTCGATGCCGACACATGCCGGGGGACTTGGCCGCAGCAACGATGACATCTCAAGTAGCGACGATACTCTACTCAACAAGGTGCAAGAACTCGAGATTCTCACCACGGGGGACCATTCGTCAGGAGAACACCAGCAAGCCTCGAAACCACTCCAACCACTCCACCAACTTCACCCGCTTCGACAATCGCGAGCGCAGCCTAGCCTACAGGGTCCTCCAAGACGACAGGATGCTCTAAGACCACAGGATCCTCCGAGATCACTGGATCCTCCGAGATCACTGGATCCTCCGAGACCACTGGATCCTCCGAGACCACTAGGGCTGCTACCTGAACAAATACCTCTCCCACCTCCCTCCCTCCTCTCTCCCGCCTTCACCCCGCCGGCCACCCCCGGGACATCAACACCCACAACGACAGAACCCCGCGGTGTACCGGTAGACAGCACTGTGCCCTCTGGCGGCTGCGGCACAAAGCGTCCCCGGCTGTTGGAGAAGCTCCCCAATGTGCAGTGCGTGGTCAGGGCTCGCATACCGACGGTGATCAAAGGCGCCGAGATGTTTCTTCACCTGTACTCCAACGACGTGGACAACAAGGAGCATCTGGCCATCGTGTTCGGCAACAACATCAGGAGCCAGAGTCTGGACGCACCGAGGCTCGGTGAGACCGAGATGGACCGAATGGTTCGGGGCGCATACACGGGGGTTCTTTATCCTGGTCGGACGAGTAGTAGCATCGCGGGGGCGGGGACAGAGGCGGAGACGGGGCCGGAGACTAAAAAACAAACAGACGCAAAGGTGGTCGATTCAACCAAGGAGTCCAGGCCTCTTTTGGACCCCTCGGATGGCTCATCAAACTCCAACCCGCCCCTCGTCCGCATCCATAGCGAGTGCTACACGGGCGAGACGGCCTGGTCTGCCCGTTGTGACTGCGGCGAGCAGCTGGATGAGGCGGCCCGGTTGATGTCACTTCCCGGAAACACGGCTGGCGGTATCATCATCTACTTGCGCCAGGAAGGGCGAGGCATCGGCCTGGGCGAGAAGCTCAAGGCGTACAACCTGCAGGACCTCGGCTCCGACACGGTGGAAGCGAACCTGCTCCTGCGGCATCCGGCCGATGCGCGAAGCTATGGCCTGGCTACGGCTATATTGCGGGATCTAGGGCAGCATGAGATCAAATTGCTGACGAACAATCCGGACAAGATCCGGGCCGTCGAGGGGCCAAACCGGGAGATCATCGTCAGGGAGAGGGTGGCAATGATTCCTTTGTCTTGGAAGGGACGAGGCGGCTTTAGGAGCAAAGAGGTTGAAGGGTATCTCAAAACTAAGGTATGTAGTTCTCTTTTTCGGTATGCCACTGCTTCTGCTTCTGCTTCTGCTTCGCCTTCTCCTGCTGCACAGGCTAGGTGGACTTTACGCTGACCCGCTCAATCCGCCTTTTTTTTTTTATAGATCGAGAAGATGGGCCATATGTTGGATGCTGACTCGATTCCATCCTGATCAAAGGAGTGGGTGATATTCTTCGTTTGGCTGCCTTTTGGCTTTCGACGGTTCGCCTTCTTTTGCTTATTTTCTCCCACAAAAAGTCACACCCAAAGTAGAGCTTAGAAAAGGCATGTTATTCAATTTCCTGATTCCGCTGATTTTGTTTAGACTCCATTTGGATAGTTCCTACAGTCTCAGTTGCATCATTGTCATGAGCCTGGAGGCGGAGGACAGGCCATTAGCATCTAGTGTATATCTTGTGTTGGATCTTGGTTCATTTTCCCGTCTGCTCCATTGTATAGAAAGGCGATCATATCCTGTATATTACACTAATATTGTCGTACATAACTTGAAAGGAGCTTTGAGCACAATTGTTTCTTCGTCGCTGTTTTCTCCCTCGTCGTTTTCTCCCTCGTCTTTCAAGCCTTTCATCGTAGGCCGTCTCATGGGAAGAGCAAAGTCACGTGACATCAATGGGTTGCCCTCACCAGCCACTATGCCAAGCCTCACCCGCTGACGCAGTTGGTTAACCCCACCATGGCATCTACAATCATCCTCCCCGTCGTTAACCAAATCCTCACACTGTCTGTCTGCCTGCCTGCCTCCCTACCTTAGGTAGATATTAGATCTTCTGCTGCCCACCTTGCCTTCGCATTACCATCGAGCCGACGCCTGTGAAGAAGCAACGATATCAATTCTGTCTTGTAGCTGTACATCCTGCCGAGAACATGGCAGCTCCACCACCGATAGGTAATCTCCCTCCTCACTCCCTGATCTTGGACAAGTCCCAGCCTCTATCTCTGAATACCCTCGCCGCTTGCTCTCTAGCAGCTCGCTTTACTCTCCCTCCCTCAAACCCAGAGCAGAGCCCAGGCATAGGCGCAAGGGCCGGATGGCGAAACACGCCCAAATCCACCGATCCACCTTGCCATGTTTAAATCGCCGTGGACACAGGTTCTTCTAGCTCCTTTGATGCTAACCATCGTCGTTTCCTACTCCCACAGTACTCGACGGCGGCACCGGGTTCCTCAAGGTTGGCTATGCAGCGCAGAACTTCCCCGAGTTTCAGTTCCCTTCGATCGTCGGACGACCCATCCTACGGACGGAGGAGAAGGGCGACAATGACATGGTGATCAAGGATATCATGTGTGGGGACGAGGCTTCGGCGGCCCGGACCATGCTCCAAATCTCTTACCCGATGGAGAACGGGATCGTCAAGAAGTGGGATGATATGCAACACCTCTGGGACTACACCTTCTACGAGAAGATGCAGATTGACACTCGCGGCCGCAAGATCCTGTTGACGGAGCCGCCCATGAACCCTCTGAAGAACCGCGAGCAGATGTGCGAGGTCATGTTTGATCGATATGGGTTTGGTGGGGTTTACGTGGCGATCCAGGCTGTTTTGGCACTGTATGCGCAGGGTATGCAGACGCTCCCTCTTGTCCTTTCGGGCCTGGATGAATTACAATCTGACAAAAGAATCCCCCCCCTACAGGCCTCTCATCTGGTGTGGTGGTCGACTCCGGTGACGGCGTCACACACATCGTGCCGGTCTACGAGTCGGTCGTCCTAAGCCACCTCACGCGACGGCTAGACGTTGCCGGACGGGACGTGACCCGCAACCTGATCGCCCTCCTCCTGCGAAGGGGTTACGCCCTCAATCGGACGGCCGACTTCGAGACAGTGCGTCAGATCAAGGAGAAGCTCTGCTACGTGTCTTACGACCTGGAGCTGGACAAGAGGCTGTCGGAAGAGACGACCGTGCTGGTCGAGAGCTACACCTTGCCGGACGGCCGTGTCATCCGCGTTGGGAGCGAGCGGTTCGAGGCGCCCGAGTGCCTGTTCCAGCCGCACCTTGTCGACTGCGAGCAGAAGGGCATGGCCGAGTTTTTATTCGACACGATCCAGGCGGCCGACGTCGACGTGCGCTCCTCGCTCTTCAAGGCCATCGTGCTCTCCGGGGGGAGCAGCATGTATCCCGGTCTGCCGTCGCGGCTGGAGAAGGAGCTGAAGCAGCTGTGGTTGACCAAGGTGTTGGGTGGGAACCCGGAGCGACTGAGCAAGTTCAAGGTCAGGATAGAGGACCCGCCACGACGGCGACACATGGTTTTCCTGGGTGGTGCCGTCCTGGCCAACATCATGGCCGACAAGGAGAGCATGTGGATCACTAAGGCAGAATGGGAAGAGCAGGGTCCGCGGGTGCTTGAGAAGTTGGGACCTAGGAGCTGATGATCTGGGTCGAGGAGTTGAGCAGCCAGTGTAGAAGGCAAGGTACTTTACCCAGTGGTTTAGATCAGATCTGTCCAAAAGACACCGGAAACCGATTGATGACCGTTTGTTGAGTTGATCCTTCAAGCCGTCAACTGTTAAAAAGAAAAGTCTATGATTGAGACGAAAACTGCAGGCAGCAGTTCATCCTATGCCTCTTGACTGTGTGGAGGAAGAAAGATGATTTAAAAGGACGATCCAAGTATGATGGTTCGTGATCGTTGGTTAAGTCGCGTATTCTCCCTGCCTTCTCCCCATTGTTTGTTATTTTATATCTATTTTGTTGCAAAATATTATAGTTTTCTTCATTCGTTCTCTTCCTTTCCCCAGTCCCATTTCTTCGCAATGATACCTAATCAATGTGGTTGGTCATTAACCGTGCAAAGTCCGTGGTAAATCCCTTTAGGGGCTGTTAGGTTCCGTAGTACCCGCACTGCACTGTTGAGAACACATTGACCTCCACTATTGACCTTAGGTGACTGCCCCGTGGATTGATGCAACACTCCGCAGCACCGTTTCCAGGTCTTGCCTTCAGAAGTTCAGCCTCAAACCGCCTCTTTAGGGGGACTTAACTCCTGCCAGTCAACCGCCACACAAATCCCTCCTGTCGATTTGACCATTCCAACACTCGAACCCGCGCATCCAGATAAAGCCACCCACTCTTCTAGATCGAGTCCATTAATGCTTCTCCATGGTCTTTTGTCATATTATATCGAAATAACCACAAAGATTATAGTAGGTAGTCTGTCAGGGATCGTTGTGGCCACCTTTCCATTACTCTTCGTGCCTTCGGGAGCTTTCCTCCTTCCCCTCCAAGATACCGAGGATCCGGGGCTCTCGTGACACGACACTGTGACACCTGAGCCTTTTATTACACAGCCTTTCCGCACTCCCAGTCCGAACTGACAGACACCCCTGCCGGCATTTTGACCCGGTCCTTCCGCCGTGGCTAGATTCGTTGAATGATTCGGACGAACTACACGCTTACGTCCCTGGTTAGCTTCCTACCGACCTCGGTTGAATCAGCCTTTGTACGTACTGTTTTGCTCAGTATCCACATATCCACGTTCTCCACGTTATCCACGGTGCCCACGTTGCTCACGTTGCCGATTGGAGAATCTGATGATCAGCCAACTAACAACTCCCGAGCGCAGAGCTTCACTGCTGGCCTAAACATGCTAGGTGGATGCTAGCTGCCAGCTGGCTCGCCCTTGCTGTTCTCAGCACGCCGCCGCTACAATTTTGTTCCATTAGCGAGAGGACAGAGGGTGGTGCAGGGTAACAAGCCCCTGTAAGCTGAACGGAGCTTCGCCAAGCAGACCAAGCAGGCCAGGCAGGAGCAGAGAATATCGGAATAGAATCGTCCCTTGACATTGATCGGTGACGACGATACGACACACAACACCCGACACCCGACATAGGACAAGCTACCAAGAGAGACTACCTGCGGAGTACACAGCTTCTACCTCACTTTCAAGTACTAGGTACGTACCTACACTATGAGCAACCAACCGACCGGCATCAAAAAAACCCTTTGGTGGGTCTCAAGAGATCGACATCCGTCAGTCCCGTGTGTCCCCTTGAGGTTCCTGCCAAAGACCAACTGCAGCTCAGCTCAGCTCCCTGCCTAGCACCTCCATACCTACCTATCTGCCTAGGCAGGTAGCTACCCACCTGGCTCTCACCTATTTCGATATCTAACCTAGTTCGGATAACGTGGGATAGGTTGGTAAGCGGCGCGTCGGTCTCCCTGCTGCTGCTGCTGCTGCTGCTGCCTCTGCCTCTCGACCAGAGTGAGAAGCACAAGTGGACAGACGAATCGAGCAAAATGAGCCTCACAAACCCTCCTTCAGCATCATCTGGAGGCCCTGGCTCGGTCTCGACAGCAAGGACGCAGACATTAAAGCGAAGTGTTCAGGCTGCTTTTAACGGTATGTTGACATCTCTTTCTACCCATCTTCGACTCTTTGACTCTCTTGTCTTTCCCCCTTCATTTTCCTCGTCCCCCATTCCGAACCAACCCGCCCACCTTTACACCCACTCTTAGGCCCAATAACCCCCGGCCCAGCCCCTCTCCTCCCCCGCGTGGAACCCAGCCTGGCGGACCACGACGGTCCAAACCCTTGCAGATATTGGCCCGAAAGTCGGCACAATACCAAATCGATCATCCCGGGTGCTTCTTTGAACCTGGCAACGTCCTTGTCATCTAGGGTCCATCTTCAGTCTTGATCTCCCCTCTTTGGCTTGCTTTTTTCTTATTTTTTTCTTTTTCCCCTTCTATCTTGCACATTTATTTACAGAATTATATCTCTCACTTATATGTACTGACCCTTTCTCTTTTTCGTTCTTTCTCTTTTACTTTTTTTTCTCTCTTCTTTTTCTCTCTTCTTTTTCTCTCCTCCCGGTCCCCTTCCCGTTTCTTCAACTTCTTTCAACTCAAAGGAGATCACTCCACCACCTAGATCGACACCCATACCACGACCTAACTGATCACGGATCTATTGGGGTGCAACTCACCCTTCGTGGTCCCCTCTCCCCCTCCTCTCCTCTCCGCCCTTCCTCCCCCAACCCGCATTCCTTCAAACCTCTCACCCGCTGCTCATGAGGACCACCAAGTAGTCCTGGCGAGGAGGATTAATGAAGAGGGAGCTTGGGATCTAAGCCAGGTCGTTATATCCCAGGATGAGACCATTCAAAAAAATACAACGCACGCCTTGCCCTTTCTCTCGCTCATGGGCCCCTCCCCAGCTTTCCCCGCTCCATTCCCCGGCTCACAGTCCCGGCTCACAATCCCGGCTCACAGTCCCGGCTCACAGTCCCTGCTACAGTCCCAAATCTAGCACTCAACCCTCCTCACTGACACTCCTCCTTCCTCCCAAATAGATCCCGCCGACAGAGGCACCGGCCCGATAGGATACCAGAGCAAGGTGCGGGTGGTCGACAAGTACAAGGTGATCGGATTCATCAGCAGCGGCACATATGGAAGAGTATACAAGGCCCTCGGGCGACAGGGCCAGAACGGGGAGTTCGCCATCAAGAAGTTCAAGCCGGACAAGGAGGGCGAGCAGGTGGCATACACGGGCATCTCACAGTCGGCCATCCGAGAGATGGCCCTCTGCTCGGAACTCAACCACGCCAACGTGATCAAGCTGATCGAGATCATCCTGGAGGACAAGTGCATCTACATGGTGTTTGAGTACGCCGAGCACGACCTGCTGCAGATCATCCACCACCACACGCAACAGCCCAAGCACCCGATCCCGCCGTCGACCATCAAGAGCATAATGTTCCAGCTGCTCAACGGCTGCCAGTACCTCCACACCAACTGGGTGCTTCACCGGGACCTGAAGCCTGCCAACATCATGGTCACGTCGGCCGGTGAGGTCAAGATCGGCGACCTGGGCCTGGCCAGGCTCTTCTACAGGCCGGCCCACTCACTGTTCAGCGGCGACAAGGTGGTGGTGACCATCTGGTACCGCGCCCCGGAGCTCCTCCTCGGCAGCCGCCACTACACACCGGCCATCGACATGTGGGCTGTCGGCTGCATCTTCGCCGAGCTCCTCTCGCTGCGGCCCATCTTCAAGGGCGAGGAGGCCAAGATGGACAGCAAGAAGACGGTCCCATTCCAGCGAAACCAGATGCAGAAGATTGTCGATGTAATGGGTCTCCCCACCAAGGACCGATGGCCCTTGCTTGTCAGCATGCCCGAGTACACCCATCTGTCGACCCTGCAACCGCCCCTCCCGGCCGGACACCATTCGGGACATCACCCGGGCGGCCATCATCACGGGGGATACAACAGCAGCAGCGGCAGCGGTGGACGGGGGACTTCGGCGTCAAATCCAGGACAGTCCAACCTGGACAAGTGGTACTACAGCACCATTTCCCAGGGCCAGACGTCGGCGCCCTCACAGCACGCACCACCGGGGAGCCTTGCCAGTCTCGGGACTGAGGGCTACAAGCTGCTGGCGGGTCTCCTCGAGTACGACCCGGAAAAGCGACTGACTGCTGCGGCTGCTCTGCAGCACCCCTTTTTCAGCACCGGGGTGAGCAACAATTGCTTCGAGGGCCTCAAGATGGAGTATCCACATCGACGGGTGAGCCAGGATGACAACGACATCCGCACCAGCAGCCTACCTGGGACCAAGAGGAGTGGCCTCCCGGACGATTCTATTGTTCGTCCGGGGAAGAGGGTGAAGGATAATTAATTAGACTGAGCCCAAAGGCAACTGTTCTGTGGTGTTTATGGCTTGTATTTTCAGGACGAGGGCTGGCCGGAGAGGCGTTTTAAGGGCGTTTGGATGTACGGGGCCATCCATGGTGTTAAACTGCATGGTGTTTAACGGTATCAAGTAGGTAGTTAGGTAGCCAGTAGAGCTCCCTGAGATTTGACTCCGGCTTCCCTGAACGGATCTGGACTGGCTTGGACATTGGCCTTTGGCTATAGTGTGGAAATATTTCAGAAGGGAATGAACTCGGTCCATTGCAATTATAAAATTTGTATCCTATCAAAACCGCAATAACCGCTTGAAGATATCCATAATCAGGTTGGTAGGCATCTTTTATTTTCTGGCCATCTCCTTTCCGTTTCCACTCTACTGGTCGCTCGTTTCGGCAAGCTTTTCTCGGCTTTTTTACCTCGTGCATGCCACAACTCACCAATGGTCAGAAACCCAGTGTAAGTCTACCTTTAGGATCCGAGGTGCCCTGATGGGGGGAACCGGGCAATCTGGCGGGTGAACTTCATTTTATCTCCCGTGAGACGTACAAATCCTTTTCCTTTGATAAAATGGACTAGGCATGAACCGGGTATCCCCAAATCGAAAAACAACTCATGTGGAGAAAGATAAACAGTGAAAGCGCAAGAGGGTTGCCGAAGAAAACGAAGAGAAGGCAGAAAACGAAGAGAAGGCAGAAAACGAAAAGGCAGAAAACCAAAGAAAATAAGAAGGAAAGAAACATCACCAATAACATCAAGGCTGGGGGAAATTGACGGGACGGTCAAGCAGGAAGATGGGGGAAAAGAGAGAAAAAGGATAGCGAATCCACGTGGACAGTCGTACAAGCATGTTCATACAAAAATGAAAAGGGAGAACAAAGAAGAAAAGAGAGCTAACGAAGCAGCATCGACTGACCACTGCGGGGGCTTGAGAAAGGTGAAAACAGTGCAGGAGGCCAGGCTGAATAGGAGTCGACTTCGTGAAAAGCCATCATCTACCCCTCTCACTTCTTCGCTGGCGCCGGTGGAGTCTTGACATTGTTCGATAGCCAGGCTAAACCCTCCAAGAGGCCTTCACCCGTCGTGGCACAACTGGGCACCACGTACCATATCTTGTCCTTGAGCTTGGACAGCTGAAGTGCTTCGGTGACTTCTTGGGGTTTCATAGCTGAGAAAGGGGGCAAACATCAATATCGTTGCTACTGTCTCTCCATCGGTGTCCGTATGTGGGCTGATCTCCATCGGCGTCTGTATGTGGGCTGATCTCCATCGGTGCTGTATGTGGGCTGGAACATACCATTCTCAACATCTTGCTTGTTGGCAAACACCAACAGAAGGCTGTCCTTCATCTCTCGGTCGTTGATGATACGGTGAAGCTCTTGCCTGGCCTCATCCATACGCAGGCGGTCCGAGGAGTCGATGACGAAGATCAAACCCTGGGTTCCTAGATTTGGGGGAGGTCAATCTCTGGTCAGCGGACGTAATTCAAGCTTGCGAGCGGCTCTCCCCAAACAAGGCTTCCTCCTTGTCCTTTGTCCCTGGTCCCGGTCCTACCAACAAAACGGTCACTCTGGCCTTGTCATCCATGTCTCTAGCACTTTCCCGAACTCCTCCCTTCGCACTCGACCATTTTACTCACCGCTGAAATAGTGCCTCCATAGAGGACGGATCTTGTCCTGACCACCAACATCCCACACGTTGAACTTGACATTCTTGTACGTGACTGTTTCGACGTTGAACCCAACGGTTGGGATTGTCGTCACATCCTGCCCGAGCTTTAGCTTGTAGAGGATGGTGGTCTTGCCGGCCGCGTCTAGTCCCAACATCAACAGGCGCATCTCCTTGGATCCGAAGATCTTGCCCATCATCTTGGAAAATTGACCACCCATCTTCCTGGCTGGCGATGCGCAGTGACTGCGGCGGTGGACGCCTAGAGTATCCTCGTTTGGGGGATTCGCTCGTCTCAAAGAATCGAGACCTGGTCTCAGTTGGTCGTAGTTTGTGGTGGGGGACGCCGGAAGAAATCGATGCGGAGTTGATGGAACGGATTCGGCCCGCTGCCTCCCTGGGGGATCAAGGGATGCTTGAAACTGCCTCCAGTTCACCAGAGTTAGTATCACGAATACATTTGGCCATACAGGCGCCAGATGGGGTTGACAGTGTGCTATGGGGTTGACAGTGTGCTATAGGGTTGACAGTGTGCTATGGGGGTGGCGAGTAAGGATAAAACGCAAGGAGGCGGTAAGGAAATGGTAGCAAGAAAAAAGAAGAGGAACCGACATACAGGACAAGGCGACGAAATAGACACGACAATGATGTCGTGATAAAGCGGCTGATGGACGATTAAGAAGAGAGGATTGAGCTTTCTATCTTCTGGTCCTATCTGGAGGCGATCGGTCCTGTTTGTTTTGATGTTCCGCAGAATCAGCAAAAGCTTCTGAATATGGGGGAGGTCGGCAGGAAGGCAGAGGATACGAGGTATTACCAGTACCAAAGCGGTTGGCTAAATGGAGAATGGACAACAAAAAAAAAAAACTACGGACTGTATTGGTCAAGTTTTGATGCCGAAATTCGTCTGTCTCGTCCTGGTTCCTGGGAGAAAGCTCTCTGGTCTCTGGTGTTTCAATTTTTGCTCTCCCCATGGATGCATTGCTCCAGACTCGACGCGCCCAAGATGCACATGCATACCCCTGACCAGGCGGGTTCCCAAGCGGCTCTGGTGCTCCATATTGGTGGGGCTCCCAACCAATCCTTATCGGCACCAGCCGACACAAGCATCCTGCAACGACAAGAGGCGTTGCGGCTCAACGGATGTGGTTGGAATCAACGCTACGCATAACCGTTTTGATGTTTTCTTTGATACTTTTGAAGTTGATAGAGCCCTATTACCTTATTAGCCAATTAATGATTGTTTTCCCCCTCGCCTTTTTAAATACATAAATGACACGAGCACCGTTCAAGCGCTGTGGATTCGGGAGACGTAGTATCGACCAACCTGCCATGCACGGGAGCTTTCCCTCGGAGGCTTGTGAGTCTTGTCTGTAACAATCCACGTACACACTACGACTTTGACCATAGGAATATCTATGCATAGATATGCATCGACAAAGCTTAGAAATTCGGCGCGAAAATTGCCCCCGGAAGGCTCGGGCTCAGGTTCGGGCTCGCCTCTGTCTACTCCTCATACTCACCTGCTCGACGCGGTGCCCTTTTTAAACGGCCTACTGTGATTTCGCTTTTTCATTCATCGGTTCCCTGTTCCCTCCCTACCGCACAAAGGGTAGCGAAAAGCAAACTATATCATCTCATCACGCATTACCATTGCTATCATCAGCCACCTCGCAGAATGCCTTGAAGGTGATGAACTCCTCCTTCTCCCCCCCGTCCTGAGAGAACCCCTCCGCTTCCAGCACACACTCCGCGGTTGCTCCGACAAAGTATACCCATCCCTCCTTGATCTCGCGTACAGTTGGGCCGACCGAGATCTTGCCGCGGCCCTTGGTACAGATGACGATGCTCGGGCCGTCGAGTGACTCGAAGGTGGCCTTGGAGCCGTCGCTCTTCAGCACCGTGCGCACAACGCTAAACTCGTCAATGGGCGGGTCGTACAGAAGCGCCTCAGAGCCGGAACTGTAGGCGGCCCGGTTCAGCGTCACGTAGGGGTAGTCGATGGGGTCCATCTTTTGCTCGTCGATGGGTGCGTAGTTGTAGGTCAACATGTCGACCAGCGTCGGGACGTCCTTGAACTTGGGCGTGAAGCCGGCCCGCACCACATTGTCCGAAGCCGCCATGCACTCCATGATGTCGCCCGAAACGTAGGCGTGGATGTCGTCTGCACGTAGGAAGAGCGCCTCGCCAGGCTCGAGCTTGACGAAGTTGCAGAAGAAGAGCACGAAGAGGCCGTAATCCGCCCCGAACTGCCCGTGCAGCCTGGAGACGAGCTCTGAGAGTGTCGCGCCAGTCGTCGACAAGACGCCTTTGGCGGCGAAGCCTTGACCCTCGGCAGCTGCTGCATCCACCAGAGACTTGGTCGCCTCCTCGAGGGCAGAGGTTGACGAGGACATGACGGCATCGAATGCCTCCCGGAGAGCTTTCTTCTTGGTCCATTCGTCGCCCACATCCTTGTCATCCGCAGCCGCAGTGGCGGCCATGAACTGCTTCGCCTTCTCCTCCCCAACTAGACTGCGGAGCGCTGGCACTGCATCCAGGAAGTGCGCAATCTCCTCCAGTGGCCGAAACCCACAGAGACCCTCGAACGGTGTGATTGCGATCGCCATCTCGGGTTTGTGGTTGTCATCGGGGTAATTCTTGGGGTCTTTGGCGTGCAGCTTCTCGGCGAGCTTCTTGTTTGGGTGTGCCTGGATGGAGAGGGCCTTGTTGATCGACAGGACCTTGAAGAGGAACGGTAGCTTTGGGCCGAACCTTGCGATTATGGCGGGGGAGAGGAAGGCTTGATTCTCCTCGACCATGTCGAGCAGGGTCCTGCCGGTGAGCAGGTCCTTGGAAGGGTTGGAAGGATGCGTGCCCATCCATAGCTGTCGGTAAGGGGGAATCAGGAAGGCAAGGGGTTGTCAGTTTTCTTGTTGGTTGATAGGTACTTCTTGATCCCGCACGCCTCTTATCAATGTTCCCGGATTTGTTCCTAGGATACCGTCCCAAGAGAGAGACCCAATATTACCACGAAGACAACAGACAGATACAATAGACGAAAGACATACCTCAGCATACGGTCTGTCATCCTGAATGGAAAAGTCACCTGATGGTGTAGCGGCAGCGAACCTGGCAGCAGCCGACTCTTGACCTTTCTTTCCCCAGTCATAGGAATTGACCCCGCACTGGAGCCGAATCAGGGGGACCTGCATCGCAAATAAAGGTTTGAGTCTAAGGAACAGCTAGCTGCCCGAATGACAGTCGCAGTGAGGGCAAGTCAAAAGGCCACGGCAAGGCAAAAGGCCACAGCAAAGGCTACGGGGGGTGAGGAGCTGTCTTTGGTGAGTTCAAGAGAACCAGCCTCCAGTTTGTTTTGACGTCACAATCAGTGGCCTTACTAGGTGGGACAAGGATGTCCGCAGTCAAATTTAGTGGCGACATCGCTGAACACACTGTGTTTGATTTGACACCTGCTTCAAACATATCAAATGTTTTGAAGTGAGGAGCCGAGTCCTTCAAATCTAGAGAGGTTGGTAACTGAATTGAACATAAAGTCGAGATGATATCTAACGTGTAGTCAGCAGCCCAGGACGAGTCACGATCAACTTCTGTTGAGAAATCCCCAGAGTTGCGGAGTGAAGAGGCCCCTAGACTCAGGAGATAATACAGTGTGGTCGCATAATTCTGAACTGTGCTCCTCTGACCGCCTTGTTAGCCAAGCATTCTGCCACCTCCATGGCCGAACTTCAACCTCGTCTGCCGCCCCACTTGCTTCAACCCGATCCAGCCTCCAGCCTGAAGCTTGGAGGCAACGCAATCAATCCGTCCGAGGGCAAAGTTCAAAATTTTGCTGGATGGTGGGAAACTGCTTTGACGCCATTGATTCACCTATCAACTCCTCTTTAAAAGCTTACGCTCTTGCTCTCGTGCCATGGAATAACAGACGCATGTTAAAAAGAGGCAGGAGTTCCTCGATTCTCGACATGACCGAATTCCTCCCTTAAGCCCACCACACCCAAAGCCCCTAGCTTTCCACTACTGTTATGCGGTCTGATCAACTCTCTGCGTACTACCTTATCTAGAATCGGCACAATACTCTGTTGGTCCTGCCGAGATCACCTGCACTTAGCTTGACTTTTGGTCACCAAGTTCCTACCCGATCAACGAATCTCGAATCTCTCCTGGAGTGGCAGTAGCTCGCGCTTGCCTGGAATCTGGTCTCTTTGGTAAGGTTGCTACCTCCTGTCAAGCCCCCTGCGCAGCTGTGTGAGCGGTAAGGGGTCTCCCCCATCCCATTCATCCTTGTGAACTCAGGCACACTCCACCCCCACATCTTGGCCTTAACAATACACTCCCCTTCTCCCTCATCGGTCTCACCACCGAACTCCGCTTCCCACCTCCTCAACCTCACGATTCAGTCATATCATCTCCCCCTTATCTATCCATACCTCTCTGTTCACATCATGTCTAACTCAAAAAATTCCCAGAACCAAGAGCCTCTCCGATGGCATCCCAACGGAACCGAAATGCCCGAGGGCCCAATCGTAATGGCGGCCAGGGCGAAGAGGTGCAGCTGTGGCAACAGTCCAAGGATGAGATCAAACAAATCATCGACCTCTTTAACGAGAGCAACGACAACGTCCGAAGCATACACGGTCAGGATTCATACATGACGGACAACCGCGACACAATGGACGCCGAGACGGAAGAACGGACTCTGGAGGGCCTCTTCCGCAAGGGAGTCAAGAATTCGGACGCCCTGCTAGAGCAGCTCAAGGGCGCGATAGAGCATGTCCAAGTCCTGAGCGCGATACAAAAGGCCAAGGAGGACGCGGATTTAGAGGCAAAGGGCAGCTTTGGGATTTCCGGGCGGGCAGGTGGTGGACTGCTTGGTCCCGGGTCCCGCAACGCGAGCCGAGCTGGGATGCGGGAGCAGAGGGAACAACGAGAGGCTAGGGAGCAGAGAGAACAGCGCGAGCAGAAAGAACAACGGGATCAGCGAGAGAGGGACAGGGAAAGGGAGAAGGAGAAGGAGAAGGAGAAGGAGAGGGAGAGGGAGAAGGAGAGGGAGAGGGAGAGGGACAGGGAGAGGGAAAGGGACAAGGAAAGGGAGAGGGAGAGGGACAAGGAAAAAGAAAGGGAGAGGGAGCGAGAGCGGGACAGGGAAAAGGAAAGGGAGCGGGACAGGGAGCGAGACAGAGAGAGGGACAGGGAGAGGGACAGGGACAGGGAGAAGGAAGCCCGGGATCCTGCGTCACTCTACGACTTTGACGGCGCCGGTGACTCTCCAGTGCCGTCGCCACTCGGAGGGCACACACGCAAGCTTGGCGGCGGCAGCGACCGGTCGGGCAATCGTGACAGCCTCCCACCTCGAGGTGGCGACCGAGACACTCCGTCCAAGGCCGACAGCGTCGAACCTCAACTCCCTGGCGGCAGCATGGGTGCGGCAGCTTCCTTCGCGGCCACTCAGCGCTCCAAGGTCATCTTCACCAAGGGTCAGGACGTCGCCTTCAAACCCAAGTCTGTAAACAGCTCGGACAGCCCGGACTGGTACCTCGGAAAGGTGCAACAGGTACTGGGCGATGGTAAGTCCCGGAGGTACAAGGTCAAGGATGAGGATCCCGATGTGCCGCCGGAGCAACGAACCGAGTACCGCACCAGCGCCAGCAGCATGATCCCCATCCCTGGCCCCACACAGGATCTGCCCGATCTCGACAAGGGAAAGATCGTCTTGGCTCTGTACCCGGACAGCACCACATTCTACAAGGCGGAGGTGATGGGGACCGATCCAGCAACTGGCAGGGTGAATCTACGTTTCGAGGGTGAGGAAACCTCGGGAACGCTACAGCTTGTTGATCGGCGGTTCGTGGTGGAATACCGCAACTAGGCCAAGGTCTGGATTTTGCGGATATTTATCAGCCTGTGCGGTTGCTAATTTTGAGCTTTATGGCTCTCACTCTCTGATGCATCATAAAGTGTCGCCTTTGGCCGAGGACGAAAGGGCACTTCTTTGGAATGGAAGGCCTTGTTCCTTACGAGGTTAGACATATAGAGCCAGGTCTCGTCTGTCTCGTCTGCTTTCTCGGTCTCGTTCATCTCGTTCGTCTCCGTTGCTGGGAAGGGGTTTGGATGGCTGTGTCAAGTAGCATTGCTCCGGTACTAGAGCGTAGGTGGGTAGGTAGGTAGGTAGACATAATATCGGCCCTGATAATCCCAAATTCGGCCAAGGCTTCGGATTTCTTCGAAGTTCAAGTCAAGACCCCAGTGGTCCCAGTGCTGTCCCGAGGAATGCTACCCCGGCCTCTTCAAAAAGGCAGGTGGCACGTGATCACAGACTGATGGTCTGATCTTTGTTACGTGCAGCACTGCAGCTACCTCCTACTAGTAGTCCCCGCTCTGACTGCTCCACGCTTGCCGAGATATGGCCTATTCAAGCTGCCGAGCGGTGGAAAGCCAAGATATATACAATCTACCCAAGTACCCCAAGCCTTTGGCCATCAGAATTGCAACCTCTATGCTGCGTACTAATGGTACGAGCACTCGTACCAGACTCTTTCCAGTTGGCGACTGAAGACCCTGCCCGTTGGAACGCCTCACTAGCATGTCGAGATGTCAAGCAGCAATCTCCCCACTGGGTATCCCCGAGTTTGGCCAAGGATGCCCCGCCGAAAGAAGACGGGATGTTACGGGCTAGTCTCAGTCAGCATCTAGACCATCCAAAAAATGCGGGGTTCGGTCAGGTCAATTCAGGCGATCAACACGACTCGGAGCCGCTGTCGATTGCACCAAAGAATGTAGGATCAGGGTGCCTTGTTTGCGTGCCTTATCCGTGTTTATATGCTCCCATGAGGTCATTTCTGAGATGGAAGATCAGTTAACCATCGTTACCCGCCTGAACAAGCTGTTTTCCATGTCAGGCGGATGAGATAGGCCACAACAGGAAATGCATGGCTGCCGTCCGTTGAGCGTGACCTACTAGACTAGTACGTCTCTGAAATTCTTGACCACAGCGGCCCAACCATTGTCACGATACCAACATCGATCGATGTGTGAGTCAATGATTTGCCATTCTCAGGGGCGATGCTATCCTGTTGGCTACTGGCTGGGCCAGGTTGGGGCTTTGGGAATTCCAGTGCGAGGGAACAACCCAGACTTGCCATGGGATGGCGAAAGGGACCAACAGAAGAAGGGATGTAGGCCGAGGGGTAAAGCTGGGAAGCGGGGGAGTCTCCGGATGGGAGGAGCAAACCGTCCTACAGCTTGGAGCCGAAATGTTCCATGGAAAGAGAAGGAGAGACTGATGAATTTATTACGAAATTACTTACGTATTGAATCCCACTCTGAGGACGACAGACTGGTGACCGCACACGCCTACACTCGTTAGGCAGGAAAGGACTGTTCCATGACGTGGGACATCAACGATATAGAAGTGAAATCATCGATCCCTCCCGTCTTTCGTCACTCGAAATACAGTAACAGACGGGAGAGGTCGGGTAGGCCCACGTAGACCCCGTGCTGGGTAAGCCAACCAACGAGAAGCAATGGAAAGTTGGAATTGTTCGTTTGCAGCTTCCATGACCACTACCGCTGGAGGGCCACTCAAAAACTCACTCAAAAAATCGCAAAAATCACAATGATCGGCAATCAGGCCGTCGTCGAGCCACGCAAACCTTGACCGCCAAAATGCGAGTCTACGCAGGCACACGGAGTCGTTGACGTTGAATCGTTGTCAATCAAACAAAAATTGCTATCCCAAGCTATCCTGGGAGATCCAGTGACCATCTAGGCGGGAACACATTGAACCCAACAGCGGAATTTGTGGGGGAATGTCTCTGACGTCTTGAAGATCGGCGGACACAACCTAGCCAAGACGTCTCGGTCGGGGCCCAATTATTTGAAGGAAGATTGGAGATAAAGAATGGCGGGGTTTGAGATGGAGAGTTCTCTCCTGGCTTCCAGGCCTGATGAGCCTGGCTGTTTACTGCGTACGCGTAATATCGGGAGAGGTGACGGAAGAAGATTGATGGGGAAATAGAAGGCTCCCGTCAGGAGACAGCCGGGTTTTCCTCGTGCTTTCCATGCCGTTACCTGTTACTCACTCGCTGTCCACTGGTCTGGGGAAGAAGAAAGCTGAAGTGGCCTAGGGTGTTGCGTTGGAGACGATTCGATTCTTTCGCAGCCGCTACGGGCTGCACAGAATATTCTCGTTTGACAGAGCACTCAAATGTGGTGCCACCACGAACGAGACCTCTTCGGTTCGGCAATTTAGTTTATGGTTGCAAATGTTAGTCGCTTTGGGTAGATGTCGTCAAATGTCTTCCTGTCCTGGCCCGGGAGAAAAGGATGCTTCCAACGTCACCACTCTTCACGCTGAACCACCTAGTCTACACTGGGCACCCACCTAGACCGACATGAGGCAGTACTGGCAGGTAGACAGGGACGACGAGAATGAATTAACCGGCTTCTTTGTCACACTCCTCTGATCTACCATGCCACTAGAATGTACGCAGGTACTCAATATTGTGCTGTAGGTACAGATGGAGATGAACCTGATTAGATCAAAGAATGACCAGTTTGACCAGGGGACGATCTTCTTGTGATCTTGTCCATCAATCCAAGGGCTTCCAAGTCCCATGTTGTGGAAAATTGCTTCGCCCCCCCTTTCTGTTAGCACACGTTGGGACTGCCGTTCAGTTCGGCACAGGCTTGGACTTTTCTCTTTCAGGCCTAAATATGTTACAAGTACGAATCCGTCCGTACCTGAAAAGCTGTGCAATCCTCAAGGAAAGGACCCGGCGCCACTAGAACATTGCAAATTCGCAATAGCATCTATTTCAAAGTCGCAATCCTCCACATCGATTCCCACACCATTCAAGCCCTCTCAAACCCATGTCGAACAAGGAGACCTTCCATCTCGCCTGCTTATCTCGTCTTGCCAACACATGCATGATATTATTATCTACATAGGCACCTACTTCACGTATCTACCCAGGTACCTACTACTACGAAGCATTGCAGATTGAAGCATTGGAGCAAAGTGGTAGCATCTAGGTATCCACTCCACCGGCGATTTGAAGCTCTACCAATCGCCATCTGTCCCTACCCTCTCCCATACACACATACCACGCCTCCCCAGCTACCCCAAAGGAACTTGAGAAAGGCATCTATACCCGAAAGGTCCGCTAGGCGCCCACGATAACAAGACCACTGATACGGCCACATAGATATCAAGGCGCTTTCCCACCCCCCACCTAGTCGTATTTTCAACTTCCATGAGATAACGACTTGTGATTCTTTTCTCTTCGGGTTTAATAGTCAGCAATCAAACCAACATATCAGCTAGGGATCGATCAGACGCCACAAGCTGTGGCCCTCAAGCTAGTGGACGATAGTCTAGGGACCCTGTCTTCCATGCGAAAACCCTCCACAGCCGCCTGTCCTCCCACAAGCGTGAATCCTGGTTGAACCCAGTCAGGAACTCAGTCAGGAACTCAGTCAGGAACTCGAGACGGTCGAGACTCGAGACAGTCGAGCAACAGGCTGGAACCGTCTCGCAGCTCAATGGTAGCTCCAATCCAAGCTCAACCTGGCTGCGAACCTGAATCAAGGAAATTCAATCTTCACCTCCTTCTAGCACCATTACGACCTTTACATCCTTCTCGAGCTCCTCTTCACTCTCTGCGATAACAAAAACCGACCTCTTCGAGCTTGATCTACCATCGCAGCTTTCCGATTTCCCTCGCCTAGCTGAGCATTTTGGCTGAGGCTTATCGACGCGGCTCGACTCGGCTCCTTTCTCCCCTCTCCCAACATTTAACGCTTCCGAGCGGGCTCCTCCAAGCTCGGAACCACCACGCTATTATCTGGGACTCTGCCTCATCTACAAATCTCGACTCGAACCTCCTGCGCCGTCTTGTCCCCTTGATTCTCCCTATCTCTGACTACTGGAACTTTTCCACCTTCCGCCTTCCACTGGTCTCCCCTTCCCAACCGCGTAACTTTTCCTCGATTCCAATTTCCCCTTAAGAGCTGAAATCCGACCAACACCGCAAACACACGCACATTCGAACCACCAAAAACCTCTCTACCGGGATACTGCGCTTCTGACCAGTCCGATGGGTGCATCACCTTCACCCATCATTCTCCGGCCCAGAGCATACACCGTCAACTTGAGAATACGACCGGATCGAACATCCCAGCCTACACAGACGGCGAGTCCGGCGACTAGTCTAGCGACGACCCGGACCTCCATTCCCGAGACAACCCCCTTATCACCTTGGCTCAGGCCGAACCCCTTACACAAGCGCACAATGTCGGCCGCAATCCACAGCACGCCTGGGGGACATTCCAGCGATGGATGTCACCACCACCACAACCGCGATTTCGTCCTGCAGAAGTACCTCCTCCTTCAAGAGCAGCATGAATCCCTCTCCCAACGTCTCGACCAGCTACGCCCTCTCGCCACTCTCTGCCATGACCCCGGCCCCACTCTCGGTAGCCCCTTGACAGCACCCAGCTCCCCGAGTTCATCACCGACACAGTCCTCGACTGTGTCCTCCCGCCAGCACGCCCGGCAGCACAACCGCTCCTCCTCCCCCACTGTCTCGCAGCACCCGCCACAAAGGCGTAGCACCGTCCCCTCTATCTCGGCGAGGCGTCCGTTCGGTCTCGAGACGGTGCCGGATGAGCGCATGATGTGCGAGGTAGCCGAGGAGGAGGCGAAGCTGTTCGACGTCAACGAGGGCATCAAGCGAGCCCTGACGGAGCTGCTCAACTGCGAGGCGGTGCGTGCCGACCGCGCCCTGCGGACCTGGGTACAGTGTCGGCTCATGGAAACGGAGAAGGAACTGCGGACAGGTCGCAGGCGACGTAGCGGCCCTGGGATTTAGGCATCTGGCACCCTGGCATGGTGGCGTTGGGTGTTTGGCGTCGAGGTTAGGACGTGTGGACTGCCGCTTTCTGCGAACTACCGACATCGGAGAGCAAAGCCTGGTGGTTCCTTGCGAGTTCCTTCAAAACGCCTGCCTCGAAGATCTGGTTAAACGCCAACATCAGTCGGCAGTTTTGAGTTTGGGAATGAGAGAGGGCCATATATTGTCAGGATCGCTAGAGAGAGCCCAGAAAAGCCATGAAGGCAAGCCATGGCGCAAAGCCAGGGAGGTTCAGAATGATCAGGCGTCCGCAGAGCCATTCACGCAATTTCTCATTCGCACCTTGTTGGACCTCGGGGATCTGTGAATGACGGGCAGTTCGTCATGACCCTCTCTGCATGTGGGGGTCGGAAATCACTTCCTCCCTTCAGCTTGGCGTTTCTTTTGCCTTCCTCTTCCCCTTCAAAAGGTCGTGGCGTTCGGTCAGCCATTCTCTGACTGAGCTCTTACTGGGTGGCCCTGCATGTGCGTACATGGGATGGAGATTTAATGCATCATTCATGGATAAGGATTCGGGACTGGAAAGCATTGGGAATATGGGGTAGGAAAGACTTGATGTGTACGAGACGAGTTTGAGCGAGTGGGGATAAACCTTAGTTCTTGAACCATTGTGAACCTTCTTGAACTCTTCTGAAACCTCCGATTCCCGGCAAGTTTGAAGAGGGATGGCATTAAACGTAGGTAAATAACACTAGCAGCAAAGTGTACAATACAGGAAACCAGGCCTTGTGATGCTTCTCTTCGTGATATTGTTCAGGATCTTCGCCACCGTGGTGTGAGCAAGTTCTGTCTTCTATCACGTGACCACTGTTGATCCTCATTCGCCTTAAATCTGTGGCTTGATTAGTGGCTTGCGCGTGGCATCTCAGAATCGCAACACCCTGCCACGTTGAAGCTATCGCCTCCATCTCGACCTCCGTCTCCTCCATAATCGCGAGGAACTAATGCGTTTCCAATACCATCCCTTAGTAGCCATATTCACTCGCTTCACTTTACGTCGATGTAAAAATGTCTGTCCTTCTCGAAACTAGCGCCGGCGATATCGTCATCGATCTTTTGGTTGATTATGCCCCAAACCTCTGCGAGAAGTACATCCATCTGCCCTTTTTTTCGTTGACTTTAGTTCTCCCCGTCGCCTTCCTTGCGTTGCATGCCTCTGCCTGCCCTACCTGCCCCTGCCTCCCTTCCTCCCTGTCTCCCTGCCACTCTGCCTCGTGCCACTCTGCCACCCTCCTCTCCCCTTCTCCCTCCAGTCCTCCGCTTCACCGTCGCTTTCGAATGTCAACATACGCCTGAATGCTAACACGCGCCAACTTCGTAGCTTCCTCAAACTCTGCAAGGTCAAATATTACAATTTCTCCCCAATCCACTCGATCCAAAAGTCATTCTCTTTCCAGACAGGCGACCCTCTAGGACCCCTGTCAAGCCAGTCCGATGGCGGAACCAGCATCTGGGGCCTCGTGTCCTCAGATCCTAGACAGAAGACATTCCCTGCATTCTTCCACCCGAAGCTAAAACACCTCGAGCGAGGGACTGTGAGCATGGCTACGGCGCCCGACCCGACAGACCCCGACACGCGCCTGGCAGGTTCACAGTTCATCATCACTCTGGGGGAAGACACAGAGTTCATCGATGGCAAGGTGGCCATCTTCGGCAAGGTGGTGGAGGGCTTCGACGTCCTGGACAAGATCAACGAGGCCATTGTGGACGACAAGGGCCACCCACTGGTCGACATACGAATCAAGCACACAGTCATCCTCGATGACCCTTACCCCGATCCTCCGGGCCTGAGGGAGCCGAGCAGCTCCCCACCGCCGACGGACGCACAGATGGCCACAATCCGCATCGCCGAGGACGAGGGCGAGCGGCTGCGGGATGAGGATGAGGAGGGCGAAGAACGGGCGTTACAGCTCGAGAAGCAGCGCCGCGGGCGCGAGGCACAGGCTCAGGCTTTGACTCTCGAGATGATGGGCGACCTCCCCTTTGCCGAAGTGAAACCTCCAGAGAACGTGCTCTTCGTCTGCAAGCTCAACCCGGTGACGCAGGACGCGGACCTGGAGCTGATCTTCAGCCGGTTTGGCAAGATCCTGTCATGCGAGGCGATTCGGGACCAGAAGACGGGGGACAGCCTGCAGTATGCCTTTGTGGAGTTCGAGGACAAGGCCGCGTGCGAGGCCGCCTATTTCAAGATGCAAGGTGTTCTCATTGATGATCGTCGAATACACGTCGACTTCAGTCAGAGCGTCAGCAGGCTGAGCGACGCCTGGAGGTCCGAGACCAACAGCAGGCGACGGAAACTGGCCTCATCCCGGGGCAAGGGCGGATGGGGCGGCGTGCGGGAGCTGGAGAAGTGGAGAAAATATCGGGAGGAAGAGGAAGAGGAGCGAGATGATGGCTATAACATGGTCTACGGTAAGGAGGAGATGGAAAAACGTCATCAGAGACAAGGAACTCGGGAGACGAGGGATGATGGTGATGCTGTTCCTCGCCCCAGTCAAGAAGGAGACCGCGTTGGCGGACATGATAGTCATAGTAGCCGTGACAGCCGTGACAGTCGTGGCGGCCGTGGCGGCCGTCGAGTTCGAAACATGGGACTGGGCCTAGACCGAGGATGGGATCGGGATAACAGGAGGACCACGGATTCGGATCGATACAGGGCAGAGCAAGGGAGGAGTCGAAGCAGGAGCCCAAAGAGGGTCAAGTATCAGGATTCGAGGGACGACCGACGAAGGGACGACCGGCGAAGTCAAGACTGGCCAAAGGACGACTGGCGAAGGCACGACTGGCCAAAGGATGACCGGCCAAGGACTGACCGGCCTGCTGAGATGAGAGGAGCGAGGAGGGGACCACGATCATGATCATTGTCGTGTTCTTGGACGGCTTCGAGGGGAAACCAGACAATATGGACCTCTGCCTACATACCTAGTCGCATTTCAACGTACTTACAGAGGAAAGATACCCAAACACATTACCCCCTGACCATGACAGCATAAGAACTGATACCAATCTTAGGATGTCTACGATTCCACATAGTTCCTCTCCTTGCTCCCATTCGTCGTGTGTGTGCTTCATGCTGGTGTGCGAGACGGCGATTCCTCTCCCCCTCGCCGCCGTCCCAGACTGATTCTTCGTCATGTTCTTATCCTCATAGTTCAGTTGCCTAGCTGACCTTCCCATCAGGCAGCTGCCTGCGTTTACGGGCAGTCTCCTTTCTTGCCCTTTCATCCCCATCTTCTAGTGACGACTCAGATCGACCTCCCCGGATGGCCGACTCCAGGAGTACTCTGCCTACTCACTCCTTTTATCACCACTTCATCACAGTCACTCCCGATAACTCACTTTCGCAGGTCGCCGATGCCCGTCGGAGGTGCCCAGTCCAGCGTTTTCGTCTCCGTCCCTTTCCCCACCTTCTCCCCTCCCCCGATCTCCTCTCTTCCCGAGTCAGAGAGTACGACGGGAATCAAACGCAACACAGTGTAAAGCTGGGTTGGGCCAAGTCAACATTCTTTGAATTTTGCCCGATGAGCGGGGATGCATGCTTCGCCTTCCGGTCTCTTCTGAACGGCCGGTAATCAAGGTAAGGGAGTCGGCCTGAGTCAGATAATCTTCTTTGCTTCTTTGTCTCTTTTACTTCGTCTCCTTTTTCCTCTCCTCCTGCTTCCTTTCCTAACCGTGCCCCCGCTTTAAGAGCACGCTTCAGTTCCGTTACCACCTCTTCGTATTCCGTCTTGGTGTCACATCCCGTCCTTCCCTCGCTGGGCACACATGCAGCACATCAACTGTACCTAGTCTTCCATCCCATCCCTTCCCATCCCATCCCGTCGTGCATCCGTTTCGTTTCTGTTTTCTCCTTCCCTTCCTTCATTTGTGATGCCCCTGCCCAATCAAATCTGAGCGGTGTACCCGGAACTGCGATGGTGCATGTGTCCTAGGAGGGGTGACTGGTTTGTCAGTCGTCACCTGTTTGAAAGGGGGTGCCTCTTGTGAGGAAGGCTTGTAAGGGGACGCGATGGGGTGCGGGGAACAAAGATTCACCTCTTGACAGCGAAAGAATTGACACTTCTGCGTTACATCTCGCGGTGTAAACGTCACACAGCATGATGATGGGGAGGGGAATAGCCTGCATACAGCACACAGAACACGCACACAGAACACGCACACAGCACACTGCATACTGCGCACTGCATACAGCGCACATCATACGCCACACAGCATACAAACACACGAGAAACACCACTCAAAGATGTGTCGGGCATACACACACACACACACACACACACACACACACACACACACACACACACACACACACACACAC
The DNA here is from genome assembly GCA_003049395.1 of Pseudohalonectria lignicola. NCBI lineage: Eukaryota > Fungi > Ascomycota > Sordariomycetes > Magnaporthales > Ophioceraceae > Pseudohalonectria > Pseudohalonectria lignicola. The sequence continues at coordinate 52,817 of PYSP01000272.1, forward strand.
ACACACACACACACACAC
>PYSP01000273.1:0-52601 GCA_003049395.1 Pseudohalonectria lignicola
GAAAAAAGGCAGAAATAAACTATAAAAAATTCATAAAAAACTAAACTAATAAGGAGCAAAAGCAAATCCAGTTGCGACCAAGTGATGGAAGGTCGGATGATCGGATATCTGACATGAACAGTCCAATTTCATGGGCATAGTGTTTCTAAATTGCATTATGGTAACTAGGTACCTAGGGCCTAGGTAATTGCCGTAATTTCCTAACCCTACAGTATTGGTTGGAGGCTAGTTTGGCATAATGGCTGCAGGCCCTGTGCTTTAAAAGAATAAGAAATAGACCTTCATCGCCGTCTCCACTACGGAGGCGGAGTTTGTCAACCTCCCACCTACGGTTAGAGCACTCCTTTATATGAACAATATCCTTTAAGGCCTTAGGCCATCACCAGAAGGAGGTACTGATCGTTAGCACAGACAGCCAGAATGCCCAACTTACCCTCCTTAACAATTCATATGTTGTCGCCCTGAGAGATCGTATAATTAGTAATTGATTAGGAAGTTTATACGCCACTCGCACCCAGAACTCGGGCAGGATTGAGCAAAGGAAACCCGACTCAGTTGTCCTATTAAGACGCATGCAGCTCGATGCTGGCAGCTAGAGGAACGTCGTGATCGGTATTGGTTGAAGAAGAGAAGCGGCGGTCGCGACTGTAAGTGGGTAGAGATCATCTGGGGTAAAGCTGCAGAATACCGGCGATGAGGGTTGTTGCTCCGGCAAAAGGTTCCCGTTCGCACACCACCATTCAACAAACTCGGTTCTCGCATATCAAACCGGTGTCTACGCAGTGCGGAAGTAGTAGGAGATAATTAAAGCTGATGCAATGACTCCACGGCCCAGGACATAGTCGGCACCTTAGCCAAGGCTGTAGACGTGTGGAGACTCCAAGCGATCGACTATACGCCGTCGCTGACTAGCACACCAAAGGGGAGGCTGGAGGACATATCCTCCTGTTCGAATTGTTTGGTGGGAGCTGGTGTATCGAGAATTTAATATATAGTTGACGACAAATTAGTCTTCCTAACTCTCTTGCTGTCATGGCGTAACATGTCTAAGTACTTGCCGTAGATTAGACTACTGGGGAGAAGCGGAGAGGGAAAAGCGAAGCAGTATCGTATCACTGGCTAAACGTTGGCTACCATACTGGGTATACAGATAAATACATGGAAGTGAACCAAGAGACTCCAAGCGCCCCAACTCCCAAGCTTCTGCATCAAGCTCTGTCTAAACAGCTGGTGTCTGCAGACGCGGATCCTTTATACAGGAATTCCCAAGGAGGCAATGTCTTCCATAGGACACAACTCCTCCAGTGCTCGCACCAATTAACCCCGTGGCAGTTGCACACTCACACCGGCCGCGGGACGACAGCCAGGGGCGAGTGCTCGTTGACCAGGATCCCCATCCCCTGCCCCGTGTTCGTCAGCGGCAGGAAGCTCTGGATCCCCTTGATGGCGATCGGGACGCTGGCGACCGCAGCCGCAGCGACGGCCGGGTCGAACACAGGCGCCAATGCTGCTGCTGCCGTGCGGCTCGAGGCCGGCCTGCACTCGGCAAGTCTGCCAGGTAATAGCGTGGATGCCCCGTGGATACAGTTGTGCTGGCCCGTCGCGACTTGGTCGGAGGCCCACGCCTGAGCCCAGTTGACAACATCCCCGGCGCCGGCGGGTGGAGGCCTGGCCGACTCGCCGCTCGGCCCCAGCCTCGGGCCGCCTCCCCCGAGCGCCAGGACCGCCGTCGCCTCCGGCGCCCAGCTCCTCGGCGTCGCCATCCCGCCGAAGCTGCGCAGCTGGGCCCTCAGCCTGACGACGGGCAGAATGCCGCGGATGTCATCAAGGACCTCCGACATCTCCTGCCTCGACGGCGACGACGACGAGGGTCCTCCCTTCACGCCACGGAGGATCCTGGCCATCGACGAGTTGCCGCTCTCCAGGGGCACCAGCATTCCCCCCTCCCCCCAAGCGTACCTGAGCCTCTGCCGGTCAGCGCGGAGCTCGACGGGGCCGGCCGAGGGGCCGGCCGTCGAGGACAGCCTGGTCTGCAGGCAGGTGAAGGCGCGCGCCCGTTCGCCCTCGAGGCGCCGGTCCTGGCTGCAGCGCGTGCAGCCGTCGTCGTCCCGCGGGTGGGCGGCGCCGCCGCCGCGGGGGTGGCCCAGGCATGAGTTGGTCACCAGGGCGTAGGCGGCCGCCGTCTCCGAGTTGCCGAGGATGTGCGCCCAGCTGTTCCGGCTCAGCGACATCTCCAGAAGGTGCTCCATATTCTTGTTAAGCAGGACGGCGCGGAAGACGCGCCGGTCGCTGCCCGTGTCGTCCAGCATCTCCAGCAGGCTGCTGACCAGCCCGCCAACGTCGCTCCTCGACTGCAGGTGGGACTTCCAGAACTGCAGTATGTCGTCCGGGTTAGGGCTGGCCAGGGCCTGGCGCATGGCTGACCCCCAGTCGCTGAGCGGCCACGAGGGCATCTGGATGTCGAGGTGTTTGCTCACGGCCTCGTGGAGGAGCAGGTGCTTGAGCGGCACCCTGCTGGCGTTCCCCGTGCAGTGGCTAATCTCCACCCCGAGCGAGCGGTGCAGGACCCAGGGGTTGGCTCTGGAGGGGTTCGAGATCCACTTGTCCCGGATCAGCTGTTTCAGCGTCGTGGCCGGGATCTTCTTCTTGGTGCCAGTGATGGAGAAGTTGAAGTATCTGGGCAGCGACACGCTGGCGGCCAGGCCGTCCACCTCCCAGCTCTCCGGCCGAGCCCCCGGGACCCCAAGCACATGTCCGAAATCCGCTTGGAACGAGTCCAGCGTGTATGGGCAGGACTCGTTTGTCTCAAGGCTTTGCCCGATGAGGAGGGTGTCACTGTCGTGCAGCAGCGCCTTTGGCGGCTTGAAGAGCTTCCTGATCCCTCGCGAGCACCGGCTCAGGAAATGGGTGGGCGCCGGTTCCCAGTGGCAGCAGATCGCTAGAGAACCATCGAGCCCAGACATGGCCAGCTGGGTCATCTCGCCTGTACTCCGGATGACCCCCTTGGCGGTGTTGTATTGTAAGATGTCCCTGCCACTGCCAATGCCTTGTGGTTGTCGAACTGTATACACAGGGCCCCACAGGTCGGCAAAGTGCGGCATGGTTGTTAGGATCGGCAGAGGCTCATCCGAGCGGTGGGCTGAACTCTTCCCGTCGGACGTGATCCTAAATACCCACACTTTGACATCGAGGAACCCAGCGAGGCAAGTTAGCCCTCTCAATGACACCTCGACGGCGGAAGTATCGTGGCCCTCAGGAGGCGGGATGTTTATCCGCCCAGCCGCCGCGCCGAACTGTGAGTCGAACCGGCTTGCGTGCGATCCCGCGTAGGAGATCAAGCCCAGCTCCAGGACCCACATCAACCATCGGCAGTCCCATGACCTAGCTGTGGACAGGCCTCGGCTCTTGGTGACCCGGTCGACAAAATTTGGTCCAAGCCCCCGGGTAAGTTCTTCGAGCGCGGCCACGAACCTCTGCCCTAGGTTCGGGGGCTGGGCGGCTTTTCCGAGAGCTGCAAGCGCATGGATCTTCGTGGCGAGTACCTCCCGGAGGCCAACTAGCGAAGACCTATAGAGAGGTACCACCTCAGCAGCGGTATAAATCCACCGCTCCACGAGGATGCTGAAGTATCCCTGGGCGAATCCGTGGCTCCGCAGGTTGTCGAGATGTGAGATGATGCGGGTGAGCAGGAGGTAGCTTTCCATAATGCGACGGTTGTCGCCGTGCTGGAACATCTTCTCGTCTTCGATGTATTTGGACATCTCCTCCGGGATAGGGATAGGGCATGTGACTCTGAGGGAGACATCATCTTCGGGTCGAGTCTGGGAGTAGTTGCCGCGTCGCCTCGCGAACTCCGACTCCCGTAGGACTCGGGCCTCCAGAGCAGAGAGCAAGCCGTTGTGCGCCTCTGGGTCCACAATGTAGAGGTCATCATCGAAATCGCCCTCGGCAGCCTTCTCCCTCCAACTTTGGGCGCGGGCCTCGAAGTTCTTGAATCGGGCTTCCTCTTCTAGTATGGACTTCTCTGCCTGTGTAAGCTGCCTTGGCTGGGCCATCGTTACGACCTTGGCAACTGTCGATGAGTCTTGTTTGCCCCTTTGCCCCTTGCGATGCTTCCTGTCCTCATTCGACTGATAGCCGGCTTCAGACTCCCCTTCCCGTACGGCTGACCATCCGCCATCGGCTTTGGCAACACGCTTGCGGGGCCGACTTTTGGGCCCGCTATATTTTCCCTGTGCCCAGGCACAACTTTCCCTGCTTCGGCAGCAGTCTTGCGAGAGGGATAGTGACCGTGAGCGGCAGAGAGTCGGCTTCAACATCCTGTCCCCAGCGGTTGCTGGGCCGCTAGTGCCACTGAGGCAGGTGGGATTGTGAACCATCGGCGAGGGCGGCGGGGGGTGAGGGGGCGGTGTTGGTGAGACAGGAGCTCCCCTTGTAGCTGCTCTGGTGGTCAATGCCCTTGGCCTGATCACTGGTGCCGAGTGGCCTAGCGCCGTAGCCGCACCTGGGAGCTCGCTAGCCCCGTTATCCTGCGTAGCTTGGAGTCGGTCTCGAGCAGCGGTGCCCCCCTGACCTGCGACGTCGCTCTCGGACGCATACGGATTCCCTTCACCATTGCTCGCTTTGCCAGGCTCTGCAACCATGACGGCGTCCCCCTGCGTGGCATCGAACGACTCCGGGACAGGCTTTCTGCATCGGCGTACCATGTTCGTGTGGTGAAACCTGTAAGGGACACTCCTTGCCTTGATCTGGTCATGGGGCGGGTCCTGTGTTCGTCGAGACACTTGTATGTCCTCTTGGAAAGAGGAGACTTGCGGTGTTGAAGCAGTAAGTGTCCCCGGAGCCGCCTCAGCAGCCGGCGTGTTGTTCAGCTATCTAAAGTCAGCCCTGCATTTCGTTGTGTGTCCCGACGGCTGCAGCACTCACATGGTTGGTGCCTAGCTCCCTAATCATTTCACAAAGATCCTCTAGCTTCAGCCGGAGCCTAGAGTAGACCCCTTCTATAGCGCGAAGGGCCTCCATTGCCCTCATGGCAGCCTCGGATTGGATGGTGCCATCTTGGAAGTACTTGATGTCACTGTCCTGGAACTGCCTCCAGGCTCCGATGGTCTTGGAAAGGCTGTGTTTCACGCGCCTCAGACTAGACACCAGTCGGGCTTGCGTAGAGACGGAATCCTGCACTCTCTCGCTTGCGTAATCCGACTGAGTGCTTGGCAGAATCAATGGATCGTCATCCCACATGCTATCTGCACAGTTAGCTATGCTGACCGGTGACTGGTGACCAGTGACAAGTGACCAGTGACCAGTGGCCAGTGACCAGTGATCAGTGACCGGTGACCGGTGACCGGTGGCCGGTGATCGGTACAAATCACACACATGATACCAGGCATGGCACTTACTCGGTGACACTGCGGTCCACACTTCCAATGATGCTGTCCCACTCCGCGTCGGCTTGAGTTATCCGTGCTTCCCATATCCATAGGAAGTACAGTCTTGGGTTGAAGGCGTGATTGTCGGGCCCGAGGCTTCCCCCAGCGATGGGATCCTCCCTCTGCACTCGATCCGGCAGCAGCCCGGCGTCGTAGTGCCTCACAGACGCGGTCACACGGGTGCTGTCAACCAGGCCGATTGCAGTCCATCTCGCCTCATCGATGCCTGTCAGGGCGATGGTGGTTTGAGCCTCGTGTAGCTCAATATCGCCGGCAGACGTGCGCCTTGGCTTGCCCGAGATGGGGATAGCCACGGTTTTACGCAGCAATTCCCCACTCGAGCACCGACGAGCATCGGCGAGGTGCGGACCCTTCTTCATAGTGTAGTATGGTAGGCTCAGAATGAACGTAAACGTCCGGAACCCGTGGGTCTAGGGAGGGTGATATGACAAGTCAACACAGCCGTCTAAGAAATCGGGAATGTATGTGTTGGGGCTTGGCAGAGTCTCGCAGAGTGCTGCTCACTGGAATTTGCACTCGTATTTCAGTGCCACGAGTAAGGTGTAGATGAAGAAGATCCCGGACCGCAGGAGCTTCGTGTGCCGACGTCGTCGCCATCAGGACAGCAGCAGCGCGCGGCGTTATGTTATGGATATATCTGCGAGCATACAGGCATCTTGTCAACTTTCCAGAAATCTCGTAATACCCATCGAGCGCCATTTCGGTACTCACAGCCGTCTCTGGTCTGCATCCGGTTGGGCCTCCTGACGCTTTCGTCCGCTGCCATTCTTGCCCAGAGGTTCCCGAACCGTCTCCACCGCAACGCGCTGCCACGGACGTTAGCTTGTGGGAAGGAAAGCATCGCCAGAAGTTCATAGCATAATAACAACGGTACCGCTCACCTCCTGTTGTAACACCGTATAAAGCTGCACAGAGTTCATGGATCCTCTGCTCTTGCGAAACGCCCCTGCCTGAGAGCTCTCCTCGAGAAGGGCGAGGGGTTCTGTTTCCGCCCGTGTCGCTTCCGGTTCTTGCAAGTCCTCGAAGTTGATGTGGCTGCAAAACCCTTCCACATACTCGGCCCCTCTGTGATATGTCTCCATCATCTCCGAGGGCCCCAAGTGACATCTCCCCCTCATGAAAACCCTAGCAACACATGAATCCTCCGTGTTCAGCGGTTCCTCCGCTTCTTCCGGGGCCCCGTCCTCACCAATGTCATCGTTCCTCTCGTCACCTTGCTGTCGCGAGCCCGCCGGCACGTGTTCGCCACCGTCGGCTCTCTTGACCTCTTCGTCCTCATCGTCGTCCTCTCCCTTCCACGCCGCTTGCAAAGCATCGATGTATCGCTTATTGAGGGCTGTGGGATTCGCATTCTGGCCCTCACTGAACTTTGGGAGCCAGTAACAGTCAAATTGTTGCTGGTATAAACCGCAGGTGGGCGGCGCTGCCACGAATGCCTGGGAATTCATGATGACATACGAAAAAGAAATGGTTCTAAAAACGACACACAAGGCAGAAATCACTTGGGTGCTTGGGATTCTGGAATAGGTGTGGACACTGGGCACCGGGATGCAATGATCTTCGTGGTCCGGTCCATTATAAGGATAGCGTCTAGAGGTAGTCCCCAAGAGCAAAGAGTCATAATCTGAATGAGGCGTTCATGGGGCATGAGAACGACCACTCGCTGCCGTCACTTTCCTGATGTCCTTCGTTCTCCTGCCGCCTTGGAGCCCAATCTTGTATGAGTTCTGGCCTGAGGGTCGTAATGAGGCGTCTATGAGCTTTGGGACGGTCCGTACGTTGTTAGTAGCCTAGCACATTGCTGACGTCCTTGTCACCTGGGGTCTTGGAGCCCAATGCTAGTCAGGTAGCTTCTTGTGCAAAGAGTGTGGGTGCAGGTTAGTCCCGGCACCGCCAAGCCCGATGCGCCGCTATGATCAAAATTGCGGCTTAAATCTAGCGATATAAGGCAGCGAAATGGATCGCCCGATTGAGTGGAATATGCAGCCAGTTTGATCTTTGCTTGCCCATAGGTTGCCCATAGGTTGGGTATTGACATCCGGCAAGTCACCACCCCATCTCTCCCCGGCTAGGATAGTGGAAGCGGACCCAGCCACATGACTATTAAGGGCGCTGGCCCCTTCGAGGACTCCTCTTGAAAACTCTGGATGGTTCGGATGTCTGGGTCTCTGGGAAGATTGTGCGACCACCACCTCGCTTCTCTTGTGGAGGGGCAACGGAGAATGTAACCAATACAGTGGCTTGTTTGGCGGAGGACTCCGACAGCCCTGGAAAGGCGGTCAAGTCCGCACCCCGGAGACCAGACTTTAATTACACCGTGCCAGCAGATCCGCACAACAAGGGGCGGGCAAACAGTGGGACTTGGGCGCACTCAGCTGCAACAAATTGTGATATGGGGGGCGGGGTAAGTAGGCGATACGCGCGACGTTGCATCTTTGGATTGGTGGATGAGAATGTACAGATTACATGTACGCTCACCGAGGACGCACTGCCACGGCATGCAGCGCGTTGTTTGACTAGGTTGGGCAGCGATGTCGGAATGTCGGTGATGCTGGCATGCGTACCAGGTAGGGGTCTGGCAGTTTCCATGACACCTGGATGGTGGGGTACGGCGAACCATTTGCTTTTGGTCCGCCGAGGGCGGTAGTGGGGTAGGTTCAACAGGAGCAAACACCCGCCCTGACCCCCAATTATAAACATGTTCCAAGTGCAAGCGTTAAGAGTTTTCGTTGGGATTTGTTGGACAACAGAGGTAGAGAGATATAGGTGACACAGACTAGTTGTTGAATATCAGTGCACCTGTCGGGCAGTCGGGACTTGATCCCATGGATATGCACAGAGCTGTTCACGGTGGGCTGTGATGATCTCGCATTGGACTAATCCAATCAGACATGTTTCTACCTGCGAAGCTACTCCCACTAGCGATGAAATTTATGGAACGGTACCTAGGCGTCCACCTCATATAAAACACTCTCTCAAAACTCCCTCAACTCGCTCAGCCTTCCGGCTTGTTAAGTTGCTTTTCTTGTTTTCCTTCTTCTTCTTAATCTTTTCAAGAAATGAGTGAGTGTCGTCCCTATCTTCACTACCCCGTTGTTTCATCTCGAAGAGAGTCGATGCTGCAATGGATCTCATCCGAATCCCAACGCGAACTACACAACTCTCTCCTGCGGCAACACGCTTACGGTTACGACAGCCATGCACGCGCCTGCACGGTCCAACTGTTCCTCGGGTTACGGTGCAGTCGGTGAAATCGTTGAACAGCATCAGAATGTACGAAAGACATTGAAACCGGACCTTCCGCTGGTTTGTTGAGATGCACCTCAATGGGGGCCTTCGCAACTCCCCCGGGTCAATAAACCCTAGAGTGTGATTAGTGGGGGCGAATGTAGTAGAAGATTTTTTTTTCTCCTCTGTTCACCGCTTGACCTAGGTTCGGAGCTAGAGCTCAATTTAACGCGGACGATTCGCCGCCTCGGGCTCAACGGATATCATTCAAGTTAGATCTTATCGACTGTACAGATGGTCAGTCAAAGTCCGAATGAGTCCCATTCCCTTGTCCTATATAAACTAACAGCTCTAATATATATGATCAAGCCGCCTAAGAAAAAGCGTGTCGCTTGGGTTTGGTGGTGCTGTCAATGCGGTGCAGCCGGATTACCAATAGCGGAGGAGCAGTGTGCCTACTGCCATGTCCCCCGATGTGTCTATTGCGATGTCCGCAAGCAGGTCCGGTAATAAGCATCGCATCTCAGGCTCAAGGGCGTCACTGTACGGTTGCACGACTCAGCCACTCGGCGGATGGCACATAAGCGAAACGAGAAGCGAGCGTCGCAGGCGGCGCGCCAACACGACAAGTCCGAAAAGAAAAACACCTCAAACAAAAGCGGCTCCAGTCGCTCACACCAACGATGTGCCAGATTCCGAAGTGGCCGATCCCTCGAGTTTCGCACATTGGAGGGCCTCGGGCACTCGCGGAGGGACAACCGTGCTGTCCCGGATGTCGGTCATGAACTCCAGGAATTTGGGTGTGAGGAGAGCATTCCCGTGGAGGCGAATTTATCGGGGATCAGGGCTGGAGACCTAGAAAACCTACACTACAATCCCCACAACACTCACTTTAGAGCTCCACTCGAACCTGAACAAGACAACATCGGTGGTGATTGCTCGAAGGTCGGACGACTAAGATGGGGAGTATAAGGTAATGGATAGCGGATTGTAAATTTGTATCATAATTACTACGTAGTTAGCATACCAAAATATTGTCACTCCAGGATGATGGTCTAGCAATTGGGAGGTTCATAGGTAACCCGCGTCCAGAGCCAGGAAGGAACGAAGGAAGCCAATGCCAAAGTGAGGGGCGCGCCGCGGGATGATAGCAACATAACTTTGCTATGAAGGCAATTAGGCAATGTACATGAACAATAGCTTCAAACCTCTATTCAACTCCGTCCGTGAGGGAGCCAATGACTTCGTAACTCTCTTTCCCGTGGTCATTCCTGAAAAGCAGCCAGCGACCGACGAAGTGTCTCGGGTCGACCGACTTGAGCCGCCCCGAGCATTTGCCGAGATGTCTGGAGAAGCAAGACTGTGTGTAAAAGGGCAAATGGAGGGTTTGAAAGACTTGGAATGCCTTTGGGGACGTTAGGGCTGACGGCTAGAGGCAGGCATGCTATGATCGGCCCTGGCTGCGAATGAGAAGCGGCGGTAGCGACTATACCGGGCGGCGACCGCCCTAGGCAAAGCTACAGTGTTGTCGTTCCGGCAAAGGGGTCCCGTACGCAACACCGCAATCACCCATGGAACGGGCCGGGCACCCGCGTGTCAAAAGGCATCAACCCCACAGCCCACGGCCTAGTCGGCGCCTAAGCCACGTCTCGGTCATATCCTCGGGTGTGAATTGCCTGGTGGGAACGGGAGTTGCGGGGTCCTGATCGCCGCCTAGAAGTGCTGGAACACCAGGATGAGCCTCGTACTCGACCTGTCGTTGCAATTAACACGATATTTTGGTCACGTGCTTTTCATCCCCTGCAATTAGCCGCCGGGCTGAAAGAACGAACCTGCCAATGGAGACACTCGCCTCAACGTTCTCACGGCCATTTATTTTCGATTGTCGCGGTGGATTTCGTCACAAATTGAACTGAGACAATCCAATTTGCCCTCGTGGGGGATTGTAGCATCCACCTTATGGCAGGCGCGGGGCAGGAGTACTTAGGTGCTCCACTTACGGCCCCAAGCACGCACGGTCCACATTCGAGACAACTGGACACGCGGTGGGGAAACTGTGTTTGTTCCGGCTCCTCCCGGACGGCGGCGCTATCGTACACAAGGCTTTCGATGTCCGGCTCCCGCCCCTTCGACTGGGGCAAGGTCCGAGAGGGCGGTGACCGACTGCTGCCGGATTAACATGTTAGCATCCTCCTCGGCGGCATGGCCGCCACTGGCAGATGATTGAGACAGACCGAATGCCGCCGGCCCCAAAGATCTTGCTGTTTGGCCCAGTCGCGACTAGAAGGCAGCTAGCAGGGCACTTTTTTCGTCTAACCCTACTGTTCCTACCTGCCTCCGCGAGCAGCGCCATGAACGCGATTCCTGTTCACGATTCCAGCTCATTCGACGCCCACAGCGGTACAGCCTCAGGATTTCATCGCCAACCCTCATTTTTAGGATACTTAGAGGGGCTACCGGACACCCACCCGTGTTTCGCCCAATTCTTCGACATGACTTGCATGTGATCAAAAGGCGTTCATCCATTTGATAAACGACGATTGCCGAGACGGGCTCCACGAAAACGTATCTCGGCCAGATTTGACCAGCTCTGCCGTCAGCGTTTCTCATCCACTCATCTTCAAAGACGACGGCGGTAAGCCCTATCGGACGCATCAACAGCCTGCATGGTGCCAGTCCACCCCGCACTTCGCGCAAGATGTGTGGCCAATTGGCCGGACTGTATCCCCAGCAGAACTCTCATATTGCATGATGTCGCTGCCCAACATCGCCCAACGTCGCTCAAGGACCAAAGGGCCATCCGTTTCGTCTCGCAACTACATGAGCCAAAGTGCCTCGATATTACTCCTAAGAATTCGATTTTCTTCGTCCTTTCTCTTTCGCTTGCAAAGGCTACGGAGTTCGGTCTGGCCCCGAACAATCGCATCGCCCATTGCCCAGCCACAATGGCAACTGACACCCTCAATGGACTTGAGAAGCTACTGAGTGGCCTGGCCCTGAACCAGTCTTCGCTGACGCTGCCCGACGCCGACGTGTTACACAATCCAATCGATATCTACCGCTGTCATCTAGTAGAGACCCTCATCAAGCTCGTGCACAGCGAGACCAAAGTTGCGTTCGACGCCATCCAGACCTCCAACGAGGTCAGCAATGGCGACCTGGTCATCACCTTACCGAGGCTCCGGCTTCAGAACCACTCTGAAAGTCTGAAAGAACTGGGCTTTGAGCTGATCCGACGGGTAGGTGCGCCCCAGCTGCAGTGCTCTGCATGGACGAGACTCAAAACCCCGTACCTCTGACGACGCTTGCGACTTCAATGTTATACAGCTTCTCTGAGAGCGCCAAAGGACTGACACGCCTCCCCTTTGGCACTAGTTTCCCGCCTCTCCACTCTTTGGCCTGCCATTTCAGGACGGCGTCCACCTCCGTGTCGTCTTCTCCCAGAAGACCCTCCCGCGCATCCTCCTTCCGTACATCTCCGACCGTGGCGCCTCGTACGGGGCCAACCCGGTCCTAGGGCTGCGCGACCCCTCCGCGCCCGACGCGGGGCCCAAGAAGCTCCTCATCGAGTTCTCGTCCCCCAACATCGCCACTGAGTTCCACGGCGCCCACCTCCGCAGCACCATCCTCGGCGCGCACCTGGCGGCGCTGCACGAGCACATGGGCTGGGTCGTGACGAGGGTCAACTACCTCGGCGACTGGGGCAAGCAGATCGGGCTGCTGGCCGCGGGGTGGACCAGGTTCGGCTCCGAGGAGGCCTTCGCCGCGGACCCGCTCCGGCACCTGCTGGATGTGTACACGCAGGTCGAGATGCTGTTCAGGCCCGAGCTGGAGGCTCGAAACAAGATCCGCGAGGAGGGCAGCGACCCGGCCGAGGTGGAGGAGCGCCTGGAGGAGATTGAGACCCAAGGGCTGCATGCGGAGCGGGACGCGTGGTTCAAGAAGCTCGAGGACGGCGACGATGATGCTGTGGCGCTCTGGCGCAGGTTCAGGAACGTCAGCGTGGAGCAGTACGTCAAGCTCTATGCGCGGCTCGGCGTAGTCTTTGACGGATTCTCGGGCGAGTCCAAGGTCAGCGCCGCGAGCGTTGCGAAGGTCGAGGCCGCTCTGAAGGAGAAGGGCGTCTACGAGGAGAGCCATGACGCGTGGATGATCGACTTCAGGAAGCATGGCGGGACGAAGGGAATGGACAGGGGCATCCTGCGCTTCAGGGCGGGCACGACGACGTACCTCCTCCGCGACATCGCCGCCGTGCTCGACCGCGCCGAGAAGCACGAGTTCGACAAGATGATCTACGTCGTGTCGGCGGACCAGGACACGCACTTCAAGAGGGTGCTCAAGGCGGTCGAGCTCATGGGGCGTGCCGACCTCGCCGCCAAGATGGAGCATGTCCACTTTGGCCATGTACACGAGATGCCGCTGCCGCCCGGTGACGGCCATGCGCAGCTGCTGGCCGACTTCCTCGACCACTCGCGCAGCGCGGCAGGCGAGCTGCTCAAAATCGACGTCGACAAGGCGGCCCGGTTCGGGGACATCGACGCCGTTGCGGACACTGTCGGCGCCGGCGCCCTCGTGGTGCAGGTCCTGCACGGCAAGCGGTCGGGCCAGCTGCACATGGAGCTGGTCCGCGCGGCAACCTTCGACGGCGAGACGGGGCCGTGCCTGCAGTACTGGCACGCCCGTCTGTGCGGGATGCTAGAGAATGCGTCTGGGCCCGCGGCAGTAGACTACTCGGCCGTCGATGGCGAAGAGTATGGCGATCTGCTCCGGCTGCTCGCCCAGTACCCCGACACCACCAAGGCCGCTCTCCGCAACCTGGAGCCTGGGGTCCTGCTGGCATACCTGTTCCGCGTTGTGGACGAGCTGTCGATGTGCCTCGGCGAGGAGGAGGAAGGGGCGGAGATGTCGGCAAGCGATGGCATCGTGTATGCCGCCGTGAGGCAGGTGTTGGAGAATGGGCTGAGAGTTCTTGGGATCCCAATGACAGTTGCGGCGGGATAAATAAATCCCGAGCTGCGCCAGACTCTCAGTCGCATTGCTGCCCATCCTAAAACCAAACATCAGACAACAATTTGAGAACTCGGCTGCTTCTTACAGCATTCGGTCATCGCCTCCGCTCTTCCTGGGCCCCGGCGGCCGTTAACGGTTTGTACCCAGGCCGTTGCAGCACGATCTGCATCATAGAGAGGTGCACGCGAGTCGTCAGCACCGCATCGCCGCGATGTGCCGCTTCGCATATTCGGGACCCTTATGCTTTGATAGCGTTGCTAGAGGGTCAATTCTATTCTTGAGACTAGGAAAGGGATAGGTTGAAGTAACATTGTAGGACAGCGGGATCAAATGCAAACGATCGAAACTGAACGGAGGTTTGAGCATAATTAGTGAAAGAAAGCATGGGAGACCAAGGTAGGTATGCAAGGGACTGAAAGTTAGGGACCAGGGAGAATATGATCATATCATTCTGATGGTTTCCAACAAGTTATCGTGACGAGCGATAGGTTGTAATGATAGGTAATGATAGTCTTGGGGGCGTGGGGAAAGCGACCTTCTGAATTTCAGCCCCTTAAATTGCAGAACTCACCACCTTTCGGCCATAAGTTGTTATGTATATATCTTATTAGGTTTAGCACCTAAGAGGACATTTAGGAGGGTACTTAATAGGATAGTTGCGAGGGCGCGCCATCAACAGGCAACCCGGAGGCCGGGTTGGATCCGAGCTCCATGGTTATGGCCCCGAACCGCCTCACTGACTTGTCTGGCCCACGGGTGATGTCCATCTTATAAACCAAAATGCTCGCTGACTCGCATCTAAGGCGGGAAAGAGTTGATTACATGGCCCATATAAATCAGTTTCAGATTGACAGGTGGCCCTGACGTCTCCGATTTATAAACGCCAGCCCAACATAGGCCGGTCAAGAGCATTCCGCCCATGTCGCTGACGACGAGCTGCCCGCCAAGTTTCTGTTGCTGCCTCGGCTCCAGGGCTCGTTCGCACATCTGATCAGCCTCTCCGTATCTCCTCTGGACGTCGAGCCAAAGTGTAGCAGTCTCCATGCTGCCGAGAGACAGGGAGCCCTCTCTAGGCAGCATAGGCCCTCTCATTCCTAGTAATTAATTGCCCGAACATTTTCTTCGCTTCCTAATAATTGCCGAGCATGGAGAGACTCTGCCCCGCCCTGTAGCAGAGCGCCATCCTCGTTGGGTGGTCGGGGGGACACCCGGAGAACCTTGATATATGAGAAAATAAGTTTTCGAGACGATCGAGTGTTTCGTCGGATCTATTTCTTCCGCTTATGGGAGCAAGGAGTGGGGGATGTCATCCTCAACGAGGACGGAACTGAACCTCAGATACCTCGCCGCCAAGGGTAAACTCGCAAGAGGTGCTCAAAGGAGACAGAGCATGTTGTAGCAACTGGATCTCTAATGGATGGATTGTACTGTCGGCTGCTTGTTTCGAAGTCCTTGAAAGTACTCTGCCGTCGTCTTACCCGTTTGCAATAGAAAAGCATTTGCCTGGTGAATGGCCAGTGGAAGTCCTGACACGAAGTCGACCAGAGTTGCTGTAGCCTTGCGGTCTAGTACCTGCTCGAAGATGAGGCCGTAAATGAGCCTCTTCTTGCTCTTTTCCGATCCAGTTCTGGGACCTTGATGATGTTCCCCTCCGGGACACCTAGAGTGATTGTGACATTGGGGTTCCTCGTGGTGAACAGAATTCAGCCTCTGGGGCTGAAGGTTAGGTACCGCGAGATGCCGTTCTTGCCAAAGAGAAGCTGCTCATCTTCGGCATCATCGATGACCAGAAGCCAGCTGCCGCTACTCTCGTGGCTTAGTGTGGTCTTTACAAGCGTCCTGTCGGCGGCTCGCAGCTGCCAATCCCCTTAATACCAATTTTTCGGCCAATTTTATGGTAGCTAACCGACCGCGTCGCAACATAAACAAGCTAGCGCTGAACATTAAGCCAGCTCTCTTTAAAAAGCAGGCTAGCGTCGTAAATCAAGCTGGCATTGTAAATCAAGCTAGCTCCCTTTAGAATAAAGAAAGGCTACCCCTGATTATTAAAAGGCTACCGCAAAGAGTCAATATCCTAGGACGATATAGGATAGACTAGACCGGCGTGCACACTTTAGATAATGCGGATTATATGCCATCCATCGACAAAGCTCAGGCATGGCACAGTGTCATCAGTGTCCTAGGGTAGGATAAGGGCCGCAAACTCCCCCTCGGTACCCGCCTCAACAATGCCGATCCTGCGATATATGCCCTTTGCCGCGTCTACGAGAGCCAACAGGAGATAGCCGCCGGGACACCCTGTGTCTTTGCCGCCCGGCCTATGTGCAGGCACACAGTACAGCGAGCCTTCCACATCTTTGGAGGGGTCCTGCGCGACGTCCAGGTACACCTTAGGAGTGCGGAAGAAGTCGGAGGTATCCCACGGCGTCCATCCCCCGATCCTTAGGACGTCGAAACCGGTGGGGAATCCACCGATCCTCAGGACGTTGAAGCCGGGAAAGGGATTTCCGGGGACCAAGGCAATTGGCCACAAGTGGCACCTCAAATCGAGATGCCCCGATCGGATAGGGCCCATCGCGTTCCCGGCGACCACATGGTCCAGCTGTATGTCGACCACCTCGATCACGTATTTCGTTTCGCACAAGCAGCATAACCAGTCGATCCCCAAGCCGTTGACCGATGCCCACGACCATGACGGCGCGCGGTACACGGGCCTGCCGTCGGCCGCACCGCTGACCTCCCACAGCAGCTGACGCTCCAGGTGCCTGCGCCACATACCCGCTATGTATTCGTCACCGAGCCGCGCCGCGAGCTGGTTGGCGATGCCGGACAGGGCCACCAGTTTGTCCGTGGCTACGGTTAGGCCCTTGGGAAAGTATTCGGCTACCACGATGAGCCAGACGACATAACCTTCAAAGGGGCCAGTGCCATCTGTTTTAAACAGTCTGCGGCCTTGTAGTACGCATGCAACGGCTTCTTTGAGCTTCGGTCTGTCGCTGTCGTTTCTGCTCCCCTCGTCTTCCGGTAGGACTAGTGGGTAGCTCTCGGTGGCAGCATGCTCTCTGCATTCCCACAGCAGCTCTGATCGGCCGAAGTGGAGATTTCGCGGTGCGAGCACTCGCTCCTGCAGCACCCAGCCGCGCCTATATGATTAGGATAAATATATTAGTTCCGTTACTCGGCACAAGAGTTGGGGAGAGGGGCGGTAGGAAGGATAGGAATGAGAACGGGAGAAGGAAGCGGAGGCAGAACGGAAGAGAATCGGGAGAAGGGCCGATAAGAGTACCAAAAATCGGAAGAACTGATAACACTATAGATAGACAAAATAGGGTGCTTACGTATTGATACTGCTGTCATCAGCCTCATTCCAGAGGTTCATGTCACCGATTTTGCAGCAGACGAGGTCCTCGTCGTAGATATCGCCAGTTCTCGAGCGGAGCTTCAATCCCAAGTCTGTCGCCTTTAAATTGGCCGTATTGACGCTGATCGCTGGAGTTCTGTACGAAAAAAGACCCGCTGCGTTCCCCGTGGCCATCAAATTGCAGAGGGAGTGCGAATACACCTTTGCCATCAGTCCAGCTTCTGTCAGCCAGTCCGACCTGTCGCCCTGGTCCTGGCAGATGCAGAGCGAGTCGATCCACAGGTAGCGGACGCCGAGCATCCGCGTGGCGGCCACAGCGTCCTGGAAGGTCTTGCTAAGATCCTCGAGCTTGATGCCCTTCTGGAAGCTTTGCAAGTTGGATCGCGTCAGCTGAAGAAACTGAGCGGAGCCCCAGCAGTGGCTTAAAGTGGCGTATCGATCGCCTTTGGCGGGTGGTTTTTCTTTTGTTATCACGAGACGGATGATTTCTCCCCGACCCTCCATGTCCGGAGCGGCAGAAACGTCTAGCAGGCGGGTGGGATACCACTCTTGTTCCGCCTTGATCTCTGTGTTGCAGTCGCGGTGGGTCGAGATGCAGTTTTGAACCCAGACCAACGCCCGCTCAAAGCTCTCCTCCGAACCCGTGCTGCTACTGACAAACGGCGTCATTGTCCACCTGGTTTTCTCTGCCGCTGCTGCCAAGTTAGAAGGATATTCCGTGCCAGCTCAGTCATGCCTGATGACGAAACAGAGGGACATGGGAGGAGAAGGAAGAATGGGATAGAACAAAGGACCAGGTCAGTGAGGAGGCAGGAAACCAACTACACTCGGCTTTAGGGCAGAGGAATGTAGGGCTGAGTGAAAGACGAACCGGAGCCAACGAAGAAAAGGTAGGTCTTCATCACACGATGTAAAACAGCGACGCCGTTTAGCTATGGGGGCGAACATGAGGTTTGTCCCTTTTGGCCAATCAGATATGGGGAGAGCATGAGCGGGCAGATATTGTCGAACTGCTGCCTAGGTACCAACCCTGCCTACCTACCTCTAGTGAGGGAGCGGATCCTCGGAGGTTGGGCCGTTGGGATGCTGCCAAGAGTCAAGACTCAAGGCGCAGGAGTCAGTCAACCAATGTCAAGTGGCGAGTGAGTCTTTGTGGCTTACTGGGATGGCCTAGCTTGCGAATAATGTGATGGGATAGTGAAGTCAGGCGATAATACCAGACGGACATTATCTTTCCTCTTCACCAGATAGAGTCACTAACCTCGACCTAAACGTTGAAACCTTGATCCGTAGTTCATGCACGTAATCAAATCACCAGATCAGACATTAAAACTTGCAGGTTGGCATCGTCTTTTGTAAAGTACAAGGCGACCTCGCAGATAAAACTAGCCGACCACGGCGCTCGAAACCTAAGTTCATATCCCAGAGCATACGAAAGCACTCAATACTTGCAGAGGCTCTCGCTGTTCTCTCCTGGATCGAGAACTATTCAACGCCCTAGCATCCTGACACACCACAACTGCGCTCAGCCTGAGTCACGATGATGATGAGAGCTCTTGCAGTAATTAATGAATTAATTAATTACTAGCCTACAAATTACGTTGTACACCCAAACTGTAAATTGCAGGCACAGCCACCAACAGTCACGATACAGCATGGAACATTGCCGGCGTCTAAAAAGACCAGCTGCGAGAACGCAGGCCCCTTCCCCATCACATAGCGCGTGGAGCCTCTTCTTTGCTCGCTTGAGTTGAAGTTGACTAACAGCTGTCGGTTGCTCCCACAGCGTCATCCTCGTCTACGGTGTCAACAGAGATGCTGCCAGTATTACTTAGAAATGCGAGACACTCTTCTAGCCAAAGGCGATTTTGGAGGATATCCCGTCCGCGAGGATCCTTCTGGTTACCTACGATCATACAACATTCCTTGACAGCGTGGCTGTGCTTGAAGCAACCGCCATGCAGCTTCTCCAGTCTTTTGTGCGACAGCGGCCTCCTGACACAGCCCTGGGAACCGCTGTCCGATTGTATGGATTGCACATAGCCTCGGGGGCATGTTGGCGTTGTAAGTATCCAAAATACAAGGGGCTACTCGCTATTTGGGCGCACATCCGTCGGCTCGTGGCGCGCTGGGGTGAAGTAGGTAAACTAATTCCATGGTCATGAAGGCCTTGGCATCAGCGCAACACATCCCAATCCCGCTCGTCAACATCCTCCTCGAGTCCACCAAGGCGGTAGCATTCTTTGGGACGCCTCATAGGGCGCGAATGACCGCAGGCCTCAAGACGGTGATCCGAAGGATCATGTCCGCCGACAATATCGTCGGCCGTCTCCCCCACTTCCTCCGCCGCATAGTCCCTCCGAGCTTATCCATATCCGATCTCGTGGGCGCCCTGTCCTGGTTTGAGTCGAGCCTTGACCACAATAGTGGCTGCATGGCCGTTTATTCTTTTTTTGAGACAGAATCAATGGCTTCAAGCACTGGTGCTTCCTTGACGCACTGACCTATGCTTGTTTTGCTTGGATCTCAGCCATATGGACACAGGCAGGCTAAGAATCCTCCATTTAGGTAACTACCGTAGAGAACGGTCTGAGACGCTCTTACGAGAAGGTGGAGTTCCTTGAGGGTAATCATTACGCGATGTGTCAGTTCGAGACGAATCATCAAGGGGATACTTGACTGTCTCCAAGCTACTGCAGAAGAATGAAGGCAGTCTCCGGGATTCACTGCCAAGCCTATCCACGAGTACAAGCCCTTGCCGATGTCTCCGTCTCCTGTGAGAAAGGAATACTTGAGATGCTTGGTAATTATGACTTTCCATTCCACGCCTCTTTGTCTTCTGGACAACTCGACATGCCCAAGGACCCGGCTGCCGATACACAAAGAGCAAAACAAATAGAATCGGATGTTCCAGGAGAAGGAGGAAACCCGAAGGAGGATGACGGACTACTTCCTAGTGACACTGCTCAACTCTTCTTGCCCATCGGTAAGTAGATGGAACGGAATCCTTCTCCGGGGAGATCTCAACTGATCACAAGTGGCTAGCCGGAAGCATGTTTCTCCTGATCAATGAGGGCCCGGCTGGTGCCGGTAAAACTGCGGCAGCGGAGCAAATCATCACATATCTTCAGAGCGACTCGACGGAGTGGTCGGACGAGGCCGTCAACCCCCAGGTCTCCCTCAGCGACAACCATATCGCACTCCATCATTTCTTCAGCCCACTGTTCGACCAGGACATAGTAGTCATAGAGATGTTGCACTAGTTACTCTTGTAGCTCCTCGAGATTCAGCTAGCCTTTGTTTCGCATTTCCCGGCAGAGGCAGTTTTGCGCAGCAACAGGAGAAGGAGGCCTCATGGGTTAACCCCCATCTCTTCCTGAACGGACACCGACCCTTCACACGGACCCCTTCTGGCATTGAGCCTGGCGCGCTACAGGATGAACATGACCTCGCTCCGCTCTTTTCGACCAATGAGCTGATCGAGATCTTGCTATCGATTCTCCCTGACACCCCGACCGTCTTCATCATTAACGGGCTCTATGACTGTCGGCCGATTTCGCGAGCCGTTGTTCTGCGCTTAATTGAGCAGCTAGATTCCGAACTCTCGAGTCTGTCTGACGTTCCAGCGCGAATCCGACCTCGAACTCGACCGCTCGATGGCTTGGCCGTTGAAGTTCGCCTCGATGAGCAGGATGATGTGTATCGGGAGGGACTCGACTTCTTCGCCGATAGCCGGCTGGCCAGTTCTGGCAGCTACTGAGCATCCGACCGCGCCTGGAACTTCAAGCAGATCTTTCTGAAGCGATCGAAGAGCTCTTCAGGCAAGGCTCACGTTCCTTCCTCTGGGTCAGATTAGCCACAGCGGTCATGCTAGCTTCTCAGGACTCGTTGGAGCTAAAAGAGGTCGCCAGTTTCCTATGTCGAGAACCCAGCAACGCCCCCAACCTGTCCGAACTCTATTCGTACATCCTTCACTTCAATCTTTTCCGCCGAAACTGGACTGGCTTTCTGGCGCTGATGCTCGTGGCTCTGGCCAAATGTTCGTTGACAGAATCTGAGCTCACTGTCTTCCTAGCCACGGCTGATATTCTTACAACGATCCCTGCCGACAGCCCCGGTACACCTCCCCGAGCACCCGACGTGGTTCGCCTGATCGTTCACCTGTTTGCCTCACCCAACTGTCGTGCCACGAGGAACTCTCGCAGGTTCTGGGAGACTGGTTGCGGACTGGGCCTGACCTGTCACAAATTGCGAAGCTAAACTTTGAAGACATCCATGAAAGACAACCGGAACTCCAAGTGGAAACGGATCTCCTTAGTCTAGAAACCCTCCACGGAGGGTTTGTCTCACTCACGCACCCATCAATGAAGTCTTGGATCGAAGATTCTTTGAGCGGGCCCCTTCTACTAGACCTCCAGAGGCACTTCGCTACCTACTGCTTGGCTCTCCTGTGTATGCCGGCGAACTCTAGCGTCAGGTTTGAGTTCAACACGACAACTCGGACGCACGAGCCGCCCATCGATCCATACGACTACGCCCTCAAGAATTGGCACAAACACATCCGCGACGCCGGGCCGCGTGGAAGCACGACGAAGCCGTTGATTCAGCAGGTGTGGGCTGACCACCAGCTCCGGGAGCCAATTCTCCAGATGCCGGCCAAATTCCTTCCTTTGAGTTTCGGGGTGGACCTCTTTTGCGTCTTTGCCAGCCTAGACCTCGACGGGACGTTCAATGACCTGGATCTAGAGGACGGAGGCAATCTGGAAGTTGGCGGCATCCCTGTACCACTTGTGTATGCAGTTGCCAACGGCGCTCAAAGGGTGTGCAGCCAGATTTTCCGTCAATTGCAGGAAGCGGGGAGTGATCTGACTAGTATCGTGGACTCGGAGGATCGATTCACGCTGGTTAAGCAGACTGAGATCAACTGCCCGGGATTCAGTGTAGGGTGGGAGAGTCTTCTGGAGCAGGCTGCCAGAGTTGGGGTCGAGTGAACGGGCGTCGACCTACAGAGACCACGAATGTTCCTGACAGCCAGTCGTTGCCTACGAGCGTCAACTTGGCCTTGGATGAGTCGATGGGCATGATGTGGCCTCGTCGTTGCAAAAGAATCATGAGTTTGCTAGAGGGATTCAAGAACAGCAATCCCACGCTCTTTGTGAAGATACGAGCCGAGGCCCTCCTGCGAGCCGTCCGGTGCGCCAATGTCAGGCTTGCGAATATCCTCCTGCACGAGTACGAAGTTGTGGCCAATTCCGACCCCTGACGCGCTGATGGAGCCTTACTGCTCCACCTCGCTGTCCGCACGGGGAGCCTCGACGTGGTCGAGCTGCTCTCGGTATTTCACGCGAGCAGGCACCGTCGCGACAAGA
The DNA here is from genome assembly GCA_003049395.1 of Pseudohalonectria lignicola. NCBI lineage: Eukaryota > Fungi > Ascomycota > Sordariomycetes > Magnaporthales > Ophioceraceae > Pseudohalonectria > Pseudohalonectria lignicola. The sequence continues at coordinate 22,419 of PYSP01000273.1, forward strand.
ATGGCTTGAAACCGCTAAATTGGGGGGCTGAGCGTGGTCACTTGTCTGTTGCGGAACGTCTCTTCTTCTACGGATTGGACAGATGGTTCTGATCAGCAGGCCCTCGTGCAAGCGTGCAACTCAGGCTTCGTGGAAACGATCTACTTCCCCATCGAATGCCACGTCCTACCCACCGCGAAGGACAAGCGTGAGATGACCCCCTTGCACGTCGCCGCGGCTTCAGGCTCGATGGACGTCGTGCGCCTCCTGATCTGTTGCTATCACGCAGATCCGGTCGCCAAGGACCACGAGCACGGCATCACCCCGTTGCGCCTCGCCGCGTATGGTGGTTGGAGCAAGGTAGTCCTTGCCTTCCTGTTCCGTGTGAACAAGTTGGACGTCTAGACAAGTAAAGGTGAGACACCGCTGCACCTTGCCTGTCGGTCGAGCAACCCAACCCTCAATGTCGTTGTCGCGCTTCTGGACGAGGGCGCGAACGCGAATCTCGCCGATATGAGAGGCCAAATGTCGCTGGAGCTGGCTGCCAGTCACAGTTCTGTGCGGGTGGTGGAAGCATTGCTGACGAGGATGGCCATTTCAAGCGAGGAGAAGACGGCGCTCTTGGAGAGGATGGCGAAATAAGTGGATGCGAAGCCGGAAAACGTTGCCTTGGTAAAAAGGTTCTTCAACAAGGCTGAGTTTGCGGATCGTTTGTTGCGCGAGGATGAGAAGAGGATGGAGAACTCTGAACGGATGGGAGCCTGGGCGGATTGATGACTTTTGAGTAGGGCGTTGTGGGGTTTGTGCTGTACCTTACTTGGCATGGGAATGGCGCAAGGTTGGGATGGATTTTGCCACTGTTGGCTGGGTGTTTTGCGATTTTCCACACAGCATTTCGTATGGGGATGGCAGTGTCGACTGTTGATATCTCATGCTGGCTTCTTTTCCGGGGTTCCCCCCTACCGCTTTTGCACTGACCACAAGCATTTCGCTCAGTACCTACCTAGGTAGGTAGGTAACTATCCCCGCACTGGACCACTGGAACAAATACGGTCCAGCCATCAAATAACCGCGACGAAAATACAAGAGAAGAAGGGGGAGGGCGGGGGGGGAGGTGGCCGGTGAATGGATTGAACAGAGCAATTGGAATTTACTGCATATTAGTAGAGAAAGGAGCACGCGCCTTTGCGACTTGGTCTTTGCCAGCAAGAAACGACGCTTACTGTGAAAAGATGGGCCGCTAAAAGAAACACGGCTTCAAAGGTTCCGGGCCAAGGAGGGCGGCGCTCGGGCGGGCTCCGGTGGCTCGGGTAGAGCGATAGCCGGGCGTTCGTAGCGAATACCTGCTGCGTACGTGTAGAAATATTGTCGGGTTGTCGAGGCCTACTGATTTGGGCCTGGCGGTTCGGTAACTCGTATTCATATGATACCTGATATCTCTTTTGCGGGGCCCCGAGAACACCTTAAGCTGGTGTGTACCCGTAAACTAACGTAAGCTCAGGCGTCCGCCAGAAAAGACAGTTTGCAGTTTTGACCATGCTAAAAATCAGCCCACGCCGTAGGGTCGTCAGCCCACTTGGATCTAGGTATGTACAAACGGTAAGTCGCCGACCTGGTGGGGCTCGGAATCCTTTTTGTTCTTTTGGTTTGTTTCAGGGGCCGTGACCTTGCTGGAGCCTCACGCACCCATATGTTCTGTTCATTCCTCAACCCTTTTAATTCCCACCTAATTCCATCTGAAGACTGGCAATGAACCGCCAATAATGGACCCGGAATTGCATGGTCATGAAGAACGTGAAGAACTGCTGGCTGAGCACGATGCCGAGCATGGTGCGCATGATGAGCTGTCGTCGCCACGGCGGCAACCAGCCAAAAGGCGTTCGGTTTCAATCGTAATGCTGCTCGTGTGCAGCCTCACAGTTTTGATCCTGGCCAGCTTCGCCTTATTAAACTGGTCGCAACACCAGGAGTCGCCACTCCCGCAAGGAGACGACGGGCAGAAACAAGGGGGAGGTAGCCCTGGGGAAACGGGCGATGCCGACGCGACGACGCCTGGCAAGCCGGCTGACTCGGCCGGTGATGGTGATTCGCCGCGACCGCGACCCGTCATCCCTCCAGACCGCGAGTTTGACCTGACGCAAACGGGGTTCGTGGTCGCCAGCCCGGGCAACGCCCAGCTGCGCGAGTACTTCTTCAACATCACACGGGGGACAGGGGCCCCGGACGGCGTGAGCAAGTCGATGATCCTCGTCAACGGCCAGTCGCCCGGCCCGCTGATCGAGGCCAACATGGGCGACACCATCCGGGTGGTGGTGCACAACTCCATGCCCGAGGAGAAGACGTCGATCCATTGGCACGGTATTGACCAGAGGGACAGCGTCTGGATGGACGGCGTTGCTGGGGTCACCCAGTGCAGCATCCCGCCCGGTAAAAATTTCACGTACGAGTTCGCCGTGCCGAAGCAACGCGGCACCTTTTGGTACCATGGCCACGTCTCCGTGCAGTACACGGACGGATTGTTCGGGCCTCTGATCATCCACGACCCCGACGAGAAGGTTCCGCCGGTGGATGAAGATAAGATACTCTTCATCGGGGACCTGCATCACATGGACGGCCGACAGGTAAGTCGCCTTTTCCCCTTAGCCCCCGTTCCTGGACAAGACAGGCGAAACGGAAATGGGTCTCACTGACCCGACCTATTCCAGGCCACTGCCGAGTATCTCAGCACCTCCCCGAGCTGGAGCCCAATGATGTCGGGCACGGAGCCGTACCCAGACAACATCGTCATCAACGGCCGCCACGTGTTCGCCTGCTCGACGCCCAAGGCGGCTCGCCACGAAGGGGAGGAGGAGGAGGAGGGAGGAGAAGGAAGCGAATCGCCCCCGACTGGTTGCGCAAGCGGCTCGCTCCACACGGCCCGCATCAAGAGCAAAGCCAGCGCCCGCCTCCGACTGATCAGCCACAGCTCCAACACGCCCTTCTGGTTCACCGTCGATAGCCACACGCTGCAGATAGTCGAGATCGACGGCGTCGAGGTCGAGCCCGTCGCCACCACCAGGGTCTTCCTGAACCCAGGCCAGCGCTACTCGGTGGTCCTGCGCGCGGACCAGCCGCCGGGCAACTACCTCATGCGCGTCTCCCCCACCTGCGCCATGCTGGACAACAGCCCGGAGTCCAGCCTGAGCAAAGTCGGGTCCCAGGCCACGGCGGTCCTGTCGTACGACGGCACGGACGCCGCAGCTGCCCCCGTGGGCCGGGCGTGGGACGTGTCGAGCACGAGTGTCAGTCCCGCTGTCGGGCAGGAACCTTGGGCGTCGCGCTGTCACGACCTCCCCTTTGACCTGGCCAAGCCTATGAGGCAACTGGACGCTTATGATCCACCCACAAGGAACCGCCACGCCTTCATTTTTAGGTTTGTGGATGACAGCAAGGGTGTGAGGCGCACCTCCATCGACGGGGTTAGTAGCTACGTCTCGTCTCTTTTTTCTTCTCCCTCCTTTGGCCCCCTATACTTTCCTCTATCCCTCCCTCCTTTCTATTTCCGTGCCCTCAGCAATGAAAATCGCTAAATGCCGCATGTTCATCCTGTCCACTCCTGCTGATGCCATCTACCGATAGACCATATTCTCTCCAATCGAGAACGGCGCCAGTCTCTGGCAGGTTCCCAACCAGAACGTGACTACGGAGAACATGAACTCAAACACGCCGCAGTGGGTTTTTGAGCCGAACCAGCACGTCTTCGTCTCCCGAGATGAGGGCAAGGCCGCGCAGATCGCCATCAGCGCCGGCAACATGATGGGTCACCCCTGGCATCTACATGGGCAGAACTTCCAGGTCGTGGGCTGGGGCCGCGGCGAGTTCGGCAAGTCGCAAACGACGTGGAACCTGAAGAACCCCCTCCGGCGCGACACCGTCACCGTCCCCGGCCACTCGCACGTCGTCATCCGGTACATCGCCGACAACCCGGGTGTCTGGGCCCTCCATTGCCACATTCAGTGGCACGCGGAGGGCGGCATGTTCGTTCAGACCGCGCAGGGTCTCGGCAGTCTGCAAAAGATGATTGGGAGCTTGGGGGACGGCGGCAAGGAAGATATCCGGGGGAAGTTCTGCTCTGCTGCGTCCGGGCGACGTGCCTGAGCTTCCTCCGCAGGCAAGGTCAGGCCGCTCGTGTGGGCCGTCAGACACCATGATGATTTATGCCGGGAGGGTTCGCAAACCCAAGATCAGGCCGGCCAAGTCGATGACGACCCTTTCTGATGGTAGGCTAGGCTCCTCTAGGGCAAAAAGGCTAGGGTGTGAGCAGGCTTGCACCTCAGCCAGCAGTCCCCTGACTCTCCCGCCCAATTTGGACGGGATGTGGCCACAAACGCCACGGGGCTATTCGATCGAGCACGGCCTTCGCTATTTGTTGGGCTGGAGCGACATGATCGTATCGGAACCAAGCCAGACAGTAAGCCGCTAGGCTGAGCTGAGAGTTTGTACGATACGATGGTGCGAGTTCACATCCCACTATTTCAACTATTCATTTTAGATAGACTCAATTCCATTTACTTTTTTCTCTAAATAATTATATGTTGCTCTTTATCACGTATGGTTTCACCTAAGGACAGTCGAAGAAATCATCCTCCCCCTATTCATCCCCTCTCGGTCTTGGCAACTACGTGGGTATGAGCCCTACTTAATAACCAAGGACAACTAGTTCGCGGAGTCATGCTGGGGTGCCCTGGATAGTTAGATAGGTAGGGAGCGGGGAAGTCTGGAGGTTCTACTGCGATCAAACCCTTACATTCGGGACATCTTCATCACTCCACACCATCTTATAATTATTGGACCCGGTAACAGATTTCAACGAACCGACTTGACCTTTTCCAGACCTCATGGCAGAAAATGTCACCTTTACGTCCAAGGCGTTGAAGGAAGTGAACCTAAAACTACCTATCCCATCTAACGCACTCCCCGTATAATTAGGGCTGCTCCTCTCCAACTCGCCATTCGACCATCTCCCATACAGACAGACATTTCGTTCCTACCAGCTAGCGTCATCAGACGAGACTGAACTCCTAAATAACAAAAGCCACCCTCACTAGGGATAGATTGTTTCCTCGAGCTCCTTACGCGTACCCTGACAACAGCCCTAGAGACTTCTACCTGTGAAACAGCGAGGCACCGTTGCTGCTACATTCTGCAGGTGTCCGAGGCGTCTGATCAAAGCTGCAAAATGTATTCTTCTCCTATCCTAGGCTATCCATGCAGCTGTTAGCATGGATGTGTGATAAGTCCTGGGTGGAGATAGTAGTCCACTTAATGATCTCTATCCCTTCCTGTGCGTACAAGTGTCCCGAGTGCCGATGTGCATTACGGAGGGGGTATCCAGCTGACCACTGAAAAATGAGACGGGAGGCGGGGAATATATGTAATTACTCAGAGCCCCATGACAGCTCCCACGATGCGGCCGATTCAGAACCCGAGGATCAGCAGCGAGATGAGTGCGGTGAGCAATGGATGGCACTCCTTGCTCTTCCAATTCGGAATCAGAATGCAATCGGTGGCCGTATTCTTGCCATAGCGATAATTAGAGTGTTATTGGCGTTGATATATGGGAAAGGTGGGCTTCAAGCTACACAACATCAGGATTCTTGGGGCTTACAGCTGATAGCAGCACGACCACGGCGATCCACATAGCCTTAACAGGGATGTCACCCACGGGAAGGATAATCGGTAGATGAAGTGGAAGCTGAAATTGAACAAGTCCCCAAGTTGCCGCTCCCAGTACCTTGCGGCGTCAGAGAACGGCTCTTGGTGCGGAAGAAGTCGAGCGAAGGCCGCATGTCGATGGCTATTATCGCTTTGGGTGGCCGTTCTTTCAGGAAGTTGAGGCTCGACGCCAAAGGTTAATTACACCAGAAGGAACCAAAGGGACAGAGAGTATGCACAAGGTGGTATGTGGTTACTAGTAACTATGGCGGGAATATGCTTCGAGCGAAGAGAAAGAGGAGAATCATCGAGAAACATAGATGGTCAGAAATGTCAATTTTATATCTCCCCTAGCCGCCCCTCTGTCGAGTCGTAATGAAAGGTGAGGCTGCGTAGGCAGGCCCACCTCCTTCGTAGCCGGGCCAGCGCCCGATTTTCGGACATTACCTGAGTGGCCGTGGCCGCAGAAGAAGCATTCAGTGACGAGTGACTGCTGGAGGCACAACCACCTTTAACCAGGCAGCAGTTTTCTTCGCCAACTGCCAAGGACAGCATGCACCCACATCCATATGGTGTCAACATCGCCGAACGATGCTCCCTCAAGTGAAAGAGACTGGAGCTACTGGACGGAATCCAATATTATGTCTGTCGGCCAAAAGAACCAAAGTGTTCAATGCCAGCGGTCAATTTCGGCGGAAAATTTCGACGGTTCGATAACATAAAAACAAGGCTGACTGGAGCCTAATGTGGCCAAACAACTCCATCAATGGGCCGTGGGGCGGTGATTGGCTCCAGTTCATTCATATGAGTTAAGGTCGTGATGCAGGTCCCGTCGGTGGTCGCTGTGGATTGCCAATACGCACTTTTTCCATTCCATTTACACGTTACATCCCCGTATTGATGTGTATCCCCATGTACGTTAGGTACGTGCGTATCTGCCTACCTAGGTACTTATCTCTTCCTATGGACCTATGACAGGTAGGTTAGGTAGGTAAGTTAGGTCCAATGAAAGTGATGACATCACCAAGAATCAGAACATGCAAGGGCAACCGAGCTTGTGCGGGGCACCACCTAGATCCCTGAGGATGTTGGGAGCTTTAAAATGCGCGGTGCCATGAATCCTCCAAGCTCCCGTCTACAAAATAAATTCACATCCATTAACTCAGCGGCGGATGCGGCATCCTGAAGCAAACACAATCCTTTGCTTTTTAGACCCCATCTACCGTCCCGAGTCATCGTTCCATTGTCAATTGACCGAGTCAAGATGCGCTGCCAGCACTTCATGTTGGGCGCAGCCTCTTGGGCAGTTGCGAATGCGGTGCTCTCTCCCAGGGGCGACCAGAAGGTTCTAAGTTCAGAGGGAAATGCTCTAGGGCTGGATGGAGAAACTGTCCATGACGAGTGAGTCACTTAGAAGACAGCCATTTCATATCACTGTCGTCGGAGCCATTGAAGACGGACACTGACCTCTGACTCCCCATTCCCCAAGACTGATCAAGGCGGAGATTATCCCGACCGGTGCGTACGCGCCCTAATTATTACCCTATTGGGGAGCTTCCTGCTCTGCTGGTCTACTGCCTGCTGCCTGCTGCCTGCTGCCGCCTGCCTGCTCACTCCATCGTAAACCCCGTAGTGATCGACGACTTCACCCCGGCGTTCCTCCTCACGGCCGAGTGGTCCCCCAAGGCCGAAGCCGGGCTCGGCAACACGCTCAAGCCGGAGAAGCTGAAGGACGCTCCAACCCTGACCCTCACGCCGACCGAGACCACGCAGGTGCCCAGCGCCGCCGGGCCAGCGATCCCCTCGGCGCCCCGCCTCTGCGGCAAGGGCGGCCTAGGCGGCGCGAACACCACCTCAAACGTGACCTACGCCGTCGTGCTGACGGACCCGGACGCGCCCTCCCGCAACAACCCGAAGTGGTCTGAGTTCTGCCACTGGATCGCCACGGGCCACGTCGCCGTCACGCCGAAGCCGCCCCCGGGGAGGCGTGCGAGGGAGGCCTGGCTTGAAAGTGACGACGACCGGTGTGCGCCGCTAGTGCTGACGGGGCTGGAGGACGTCATGCCGTACAAGCCGCCCGCGCCACCGAAGAAGACGGGGAGGCACCGCTACGTCCTTCTTGCGTTCACGCCCCTCAACGCGACGACGGAAAGGCTGAATGTTACGAAGCCCGAGGAGAGGAAGCACTGGGGCACTGGAAAGGAGGGGCGTGGTGTTCGGGATTGGGCTGAGGAGAATGGGTTGGTTCCGATTGGTGAGTTTGGATGTCTTTGCTCAGGCCATATGTCGTGGATTCCTTTTGTTTGACTTGCTAACCTCTCTCTTAGCTGCCAACTTTATCTATGCGCAGAATAAGAAGCAGTAATTAGCTCGAGCCCGAGTATGTCCGCAAGAGAAAGGGATGGGAGACACTGTGTGACTAACAAGTTGCTAATCCGAAAGAGGCGAAGGTTAATTTTAAAAGTCGGTCATTATATTGGTATCCATGGTAGCTCTATCAACTGAAGTTAACTCTTGGAAGGTTTTAGGCGCCCTTATAACTGCTTAAGGGACGACCAGCCAGAAACTAAGCTTATGAGCAACCCACTCCTTTTGTTCGTAGTTACATGGCAATCCAGTGAGCCAACTAATTAATAATTATAGTGACAATTTGCTCAAGACCTGTCTCACTATCAACAGTCCGCGGAACAATGTCAAACATCTTCCTCTTTGTTTGCTAGCATTATGCTCCTTTCCCCACGGCCAATACATCACAACCGATTTCGAAGCGCCAGGCTCTAATTAGTAGTTATTGAATATCTGAAATGTCAAGCACCAATTCTACTATCAACATTGTACTAGATGACGATCCAATACTAGAAAAAGCAGTCTGCGCAAACGGGCGGCTCGAAATTTGGAGCTGGAAGGATCTTATCATGAGATGTCCAGACGGTGACTCGGAATATATCCTTCAACCACTCACTGGAACAGCTTTTCAAGAGATATCCAGACGGTGACTCGGAGTGTATCCTTCAGCCACCTCCGACTTACCCATGGCGCGCTGCACATCACCAGCATTGCCGTGCTCGACTACGAGTTCAAGAGCATCCTGACCTGGCCCGGTATGGCCCTCGAGCCGGACTGGGCAGAGTATGGCAGCACTGTGTTCGAGATCGGGGAGAAGAGGTCATACGTCTGGAAGAGGGACAGGGAGTGGAAGGCCGTCCTTCGCAGGGTGATGCAGGAGGTCAGTGGCAGCAAGAAAGAGGTCAAATGGCAGCAGGACTGGGTACTGGTTGTGCAGTACCTTCGGGGTCTTCGGCTGCGTCGGGATGGAGCATGGAGGGTGGACGAGGAGTGCCCGTTGATTGTCAAGTGGCTGCAGAACTACGACAGGGTGAAGCGCCCGAAGGGATTAAGTAACGCCTCTCGGATGGCAGTATTTGAGACCAGGGGGGTTTGGAGTGTAGGCAATTTTAAGAAAGGGTGGCGGCTAAAACTCGCCAATTACGCCCTACACTGAGCCTTGCTGGAGATGTATGCAGTTGCGATAACATCGCAGCAGGAATGTTAGAGGTGCTTCCTCTCCATTGGGTGGATTGAATGTTTGAACTTTTCTCGACCATCTCCGGGGAGGTCAACCAGGTTCCCAGCCAGACGCTGGTGCCAAGAAGATTAAATCCTATTTCTGACTTTGACGAATAGGCCGAGCCCTTGAGGAGCACGTATAACAAGGCAGCCAGCTTTTCACGAGCCCCACCGAGGCGGAAGGCAGAAATACACCGACGACGACAAGTCTCAGCATGACATGACGGCCGCCAAAGTCCCCACTGCCCTGCAACAACTCGAGCCGCCGGACAATGAGATGAACTGGAAAACACCTATCATTGTACGAACTTGCAAACACGAAAAGTTCCGGAGCATGGCGTCCAGTCAATTTGAGCCCTGAACGCTGCTGACTAACGAGATATTCATGTCCGTACCTGCCTCGGCTTGGCTCATCGAAGTGCGGCAGCTGCTAAGGCGAGTCTCCACTGTGGCCCAGTGGTTCAGGCCTCTTCGAGCAGGAGAAAAAACTATGGGCTTGCCACATCGACTCTTCATTGGATTTTGGGTATGCATTCCTGCACGATTCCCCTTCTGCGCTAACGTTTTCTCTTTTACAGGACAGCATTTATCCACCTCTTCTACAGCCAGCCCCTCCGCATCGCATCTGCTCGCCTCTTCTGGACTCGGGGTCCCACGACATACAACTACCCTGCTCCTCGACGTGGGAATGGATCACAACTCAATGTCGCTGGACCGAAACCGCCAAATTCACACTCATGCGGCGGACGAGTGGGTGGGATTGTCTCAAGAGGCCATCGCAGAGGTGCTTCCAGCGCAAGGGGGTAGCCGGCTGCTGCTGATACTCCTTTGCTTCTTGGCAGAGTCAGATGTTTCTCTGGAACTTCTACATTTGGGGGCGTCCCCGAGAAAGCGATGGACCGAAAGCGGGGCAGTTGAGGCTGTCGCTGCACCACAGCATCCTGCGCTCCAGTCACTGCTGTCAGACGCCGCTTCTCTGGGCGCTGCCACAGAAGACCTCGTCCACTCTGCTGCCATCACCAGCAGCACAGACGGGACGGTCAGACTGTATCCCGATGTAAAGAAAAGCGTGTTGGACAATCTCCCCGCGGAGACCCTCCCCATTTGGAGGCAGCAGGCCCTCGCTACGGCGTACTGTGCCGTTCCGTGGAAATACCTGGAGCCTTTGTAAGTTGATGAATCCTAGATGGCCACCTCTCGAGAAAACACTAACTCTCTCGCGCTGCCTCCAGGAGTCCTGGGTCGAGGCAGAACCTGATCACTCACATATCTCACACGTTGGTTGCTGTTCGAGATCACGATGGGTACTCCGGCTTGTCCCATGCTGATCGAACAGACCTAGCTCTGAGCCTCCTTGAGGCATCACGCTTCCCTGGCATGGACTGGAAACGTATGGCAATTTCCGAGGCGAAATTGGTCACCAGCGGCTTGCACGGCTGGGAAACGCGGTATCGAGTTGCGCAGAGGGAGTCGCTTCTGCGCCGGCTGGGAGGAGAAGGGGAATCGCAGGGATCCATTTCCAGCTTGGCACGAGAGACAGGTGTCCAAGTGGGTGTCAGCACCTTGAGCGGCAACAATAGACTGCATGCTATCTTAGGGTCCACTGCGATTCAAAAGTCCTTGGATCTCTTCCAAAACGAGGAGTTATCCGCGGCAATCGACGCTCTCAACGAGTGGCAACCGTGCCCGGAGCTGACGCCAGCCGAGCAAGCAGTCCTGTTTCGCATGAACATACTGCGCGGGCGAATTCTTCGGCTCCAGGGCAAATTTGCAGAGGCTCTTGCCTGCCTGGATGGACAATCACAGGCAGGCATTGAGCAGGCCCGGGTGCTGTGTCTGGAGGAAGACCTTGGCGAGCTGGCCTGCGAAATCGCGGACACGCTGCAAGAACTAGACGATCCGGTCCGTGCCGAACAGTTTCTCAAACGCGCACTCGATCAGCATTACCACACGGCAGCGACTCGGACGCTGCTCAACCTCTCTCTTGCCGAAAGCTTGTTTGCCCAGCAACGGTATCCGGAGGCCGAACGTCTATGTCATGATCTCGAGTCGGGTCGTTTGACCAAGATCGGGAACCTGCGACACTCCATCACGACGGCAAAGATGAGACATTTGGCCTCCGACTTGGACGGCGCCTTCACCTGGTGGACTCGTGCCTTGGTCGCCATCAATAAATTCCCTCCGATCAGTGGGAACGCCACCAAGGTGATCTATCTGTCGCTCTGCGATATCTTGAGCCAGCAAGGCCGGCACGAGTTGGAAGCAGCATCTCGTGCAGAGGTTGCCAAGCTGGAAGCATTATCCGAGCACGCCGAGGCCAAGAACTGGATTGTGGGGCTCCGCCACTGGTCTGCCATTCTTCAAAGCAATGCCTCTTGAGCGCAAAGCAGGATGTATGGACTGACCTAGGAGCTCCTGACGGGGTTGAAAGGGGGGCCTGCGGTTGGTTCGTTCGGTGGTTCACTAGATAGCTGGGGCGGACTTATATCACAGCAATAGAGAGTGCGGAAATTTCGGATTTCGGAAACCATTAGAGCTGAATCATCGAATCTCTCGTTCTCCTCGCCTTGCTCAGCTCTGTTCCCTCGTCAGAGGTGGTTTAAATAAATGCCAGCTTCATTCAATCATCACGGATCCGTACCGACTGCGTCTCCATGTGGAGCCCACCTGCTGAAAAGGCCTGATCTTTACGCCGTCCTCCGTAACGATTCTTCATGTTTGACCCCGCTGCTCGCCGGCCCGCCTTGAGTGTGCTACTCACGGTCCCTAATTACCCCGCCTTCAGGTGTGGGATCGTCATTATCGTCATCGTCCTCGGATTGTGAACTAATTATCTGGTGTAATTGTTTAATCAGTGGGCTGCTGGCTTTGCCAGGGAGAAAAATCCCCAGTGGGGATTACTTGGCTGAGGCATGCCCTCTTGGCTCCTCCATTGCTTCGCCTTGGGTGTTGGTAGTGGGGCACGCGGCGGAGCAAGTGGCATTGATGGGCTGTCTGTCCCAAACTGGCACGGGCCCGTTTGGCGCATCATCCCGGGCATCCTAGGGTTCCTCTGGGCCCTGAGACTGGCTATCATCTCTGGGAGCATGGATTTTCTGATTTTTACCGAATGTGGGATCGATATCTAGAGACTAGGTTTAAAAGAGAGAGCTTCTGTGAGGTTGATTGGTGACTGCCCTTTCAACGGATTTCAATATCATTTGAAGTCCGCATGTGGATGTGGCATGTGGTGTCATCAGTGCAGACTGTAGACGCTCTCTCATCCTCTGATAACCTCCACCAACTTCACATTGAGTTCTCCCTTCTCCCATAGCACGAAGACCTTTTGCTCATCCCAGCCCCGGCTCTCGGGCATTAGCTCAACATCAAACTTCCAAAGGAGGCGGGTCAACAGAAGCCGCATTTCTGCGTACGCGAGGCTGTGGTGCCCAGGACGGCAGACGTTAGCGCAAACAAACCTGCATCAATGCGGAACTAGCAACTTACTTCTTCCCAATGCAGTTCCGAGGGCCTAAGGAGAATGGCTGTAGCACGCTCTTGTTGTCGTTGATGTATCGTCGGTCGTCCATCCACCTCTCCGGGACGAACATATCAGGGTCGCGGAAGTTCACCGTCGACCTGTATGCTGGCCAATGAGGCACAGAAACAGAAGTCTATCGTTGGATTGGATGCTCTGTATTAGCTCCCACTTATGAGCCTTTAGTTGGCAAGGGGATTTTGGTCGGAGACATACGTTCTCGGGAAGCCAGTAGCCATCCACAAATTCGCCACCTGGGGGACAAAGCCTCGGGAGGTGACCGGGAACGGGTGGATCTGTAGTGCTCATATGTCTGTTAGCAATCAAGTTTCTATCGGGTATTCAGGTGGCTGCTAGCACTGAATCCAGGGTTTTCCTCGTCTTCTTCCTTACACATGCGCATGCCCTCGCTGAATGTGGCGAGCAAGTACTCAAGCTGATTCACCCTTCCCAGAGTGATTTCATCTTCTGATTGGAACTCGGAGCGGATCTCTTGTGTCAGCTTGTCATACTTGTCTCTGTTGGCCAGAAGCTGGAAGGTGGTCCCGCTCAATAGCGTGGCAGTCGTCTCGCTGCCAGCGACGATCAGCGTGCTAGAGGTCTCCACAATCTCCCCCTTGGACATCCCATTCTTGTCGTTGTGCCTCAGGATGTATGACATGAAATCTTCGCGCTCCGTGTTCTGGCTGTCGAGCCGCTTCATCACCGTCTTCTCGCTCAGCTGCTTGTGCTCTTCGAAGCTGCGCCTCAGCCGGGAAGGGGTGAGGATGCCGACGAAACGGTCGAGCCCGAGCCGCGCGATGATCTGCTGGAAAGGTAGGGCCTTGACGCTTTGGAAGATCATTCCGACCCAAGGGTGGTAACCGCCGCTCTCCAGGCAGCCGAAGGGCTGACCGAACGCCAGATCGCCGATCAGGTCGAACGTTGCGAAGTTATACCACTTGGCGATGTCCAAAACACTGCCTCGATTCGCCTGGGCCGTCAGCTTGTTGATGAAGAGGTCCACGTAATACTTTAGAATGTCCTCTTGGTTCCGCAGCGCCTTGTCGGAGAAGGCGTGCGCCAGCAGTCGACGGATTCGTCTGTGTTCCTCATTATTCCCAACGATGATGCTGGCGTCCTCTCTCCGCCGATAGAATTTCATATCCTTTTCAAAAGATCTCTCGCCTGCTGACTTGTGGCCAAAGATCTTCTTGATGGCATCGGTGGTGATAAAAGAGACGTCATAGTAGGTATACCTAACAGCTGTGCCGTAGCGCTCATGGAATCCTTTGAGAACCTCGTGCCAGTCACCCTTGGCGAGATGGTACATGAACGGTAGCTGGGAGAAGGCATAGAGCTTTGGCCCGGGGACCCGTGCGAGAGGGTGAAAATAAGCATAGTAGACGCCGCTAGCGATCCAGTACAAGATAGGCTGTTGCCGTGGTCGTCAGCAATGGAAATGAGGGGCCGGCAAATGAGCGAATAACACAAGCGGTCCAGGTGAAGAGCGCTTCCGAGTACTGACCATGACTGTCACCACAATGGCTGCAGGAACCCATGCGGGCTCCCATGGTCGAGACGCAGGAGGAGGAGCAAGCGCCATTGTCGAGAACGGGTAGGCAGAGACTAAGGTGCTCAAACTGCCCGCTAGGATAATTATTAGCACGATTGAGCAAATGTCGGACGAGTCTCAAGAGGTAACACAAAAGGGTGCTGCAAGGAAGGCGTAAAATTGCAGGAAAGTGACGGGCGGATAAACTGGTCTTTATAGCTCAGATCGCTTCATCGAGCGGCCATGCAACGCATGCAAGAATGAGAGGAGTCACAATGGATGCCGGTACGCCACCGGAACATCGGGCCCGATGCATTGCCCCGCCCCTCCCGGTTTCTGGCGTCCTCCGTGGCATCTAGGGAGACACTGGCGAGCCTCCAGCGAATCAAAGTGCAACATCTAGACGCAGATTTCGGCATTACCTCCCAATGACGCAGTGGCAGGTCGCATCTCCAGGTTGACGACTGCGGGGAGCGGGCGCGGACTCCTGGACGAACCCGTCGACTGACTCCGCCGACTTCCGTAACCGAAAGTCGTGAGGGTAACGAGGGAAAATGTCTCCGGCTCTCCTCCTGGACCCGAGGGAGAACAGAGAGATGGCAAGGTGCCAAGGTATTACGGCTGTTGGTTGACCTTCCAGCTTCCCGAACACGATCCCGTATGGGCACCTCAATACTTTTGTCTTCCCCCCGCACTTGGGTAGTCGGGGGATAGACAGGCCGAACGCTTTGATAAAAACGGGAATGTTTCCGGCGTGCTACCCACGTCACGTACCGCAGGTTCGCCCCGAGTAAATGCACCAACACACCGGTGGGAATAACAGCGGAAAAGAGGATAAATACGACCGGAGAGTAGAAGTATGAAAAGTGGCTCACCGGTCCGGCACTGAAAAAGAACCGGCTTACCCGGGCTCTTGATAACCCCGATCCCGATGCTAGTAACGAAGATCGCTGTCGACTTTGCATTGCTGCCTAGGTTGGTAGGTACCTAGGTAATTAGTATATAGCCTAACCTTTCGGCGGTCACGTCCTTGTTCAATTGTAGCCAAATTGGTACTGTACAAATTCAGGATGCCTCAATTGCTATTAGTATGAGTCCGAAGACAACTGAGGATACTGAAGACCGAAGGAGATGGAATGCTACACGGCCCTGACCCTCACACTAGCGAGCTCACTCAGGTATTTCATCGACAAGATTTACAGAATCCTGAAAGGTATTGACCACACGATGCTAATTTACAGGAATATCTCCCTTTTCTTATGGGGTATACCCTTTCGCTAGCTACCAGGTCCGACTTGAACCGCTGTGACGACACCATCGTCGGCATGCGGACTGAACGAGAAGCGGATGTGTGTGGGTGAGTTTCAGGCTAACCTGTCATATCCGCAGAGTAGAATTAACCCCACAAGAATCTTAGCCGTGGATCAGCTGAGCAAGACACAGTACCGAGGTCATATGGAACCTTGCGATCGTGGTGCTTCTCTCTATTCTGCACCTGACGGGTGAGCTCAGTCGAGGGCACCACTTCTTGATGGCAGGAGCTAGCAAGAGGGAAATTTTGCAACTCTGTGGATAAGCGGATGGCGCAAGGAGGGGGAAGGATGGGACGCTGCAAGGTATTCATATACCATTCTTTGCTACTTGGGATACATGGGGTTGCAGATAGCGGGCGTGAATACATGGGAACGGTCAATTCTTCGGACCTATGCTTCAACTTCCCTTATTAGAGCTCTGCGAAGCACCTGGAACATGATACCATCCCATCATGATCTGCCAACAAAAGTCCATTGACTGCAAGTCAAACGACTCATCTCGTAGCTTGTGATGATGCCTGACCGACACGGTGACACTCGAAGTCTCGAACACAACCAGCGAATGAAGCAAGTTATCTTTGCATTGTTTAGCCATTGTGCCAGGTTGTAATGGGTTCGGCAGTTTCCACTCACCTTAAGGCATAACCGCATTAACAATCTGCTAGGGCCCAGGATTAGGAGAAGCGAACCCATCCTCGTATCCTTCGTATGTACTGGGGATACATACATGTGCTCGTTCGATATTTGACCGGATGCGTCCTGGTTGGACTTATTCAGCTTGCCCTCTCGGAGGCTTAAAGTGTGTTCGCTGAAAGACTAAAGAGAAGCAAAGCACCTCCTTGGAACTCTGAAGATGAAACGAATAATTCAGGGGTGATCCAAGCAGGCTATGCGGCCCGACATGGATTGTTGTTTTGAATACGTCCGAGTTGGATACCTAGTAGATCAACTTTGGGCTAATTAAGTGAGAGTTTATTTCTTATATCGCCTTAATTTCCATATTCCATTCCTGGGATCTCAGCCACCGTTCCCTGCTTGATCGTATCCAGAGTTAAGACTGTCAATTTAACGTGGCTCACAGCAGTGGCCAACAGGCACATTCCATGGTTTGACTGCCTTCTCGGAGAAAACACGGAAGATGGTGTCAGTAATCAATAAGGAGGAATAGTGACATGGGCTTCTGACAGGATACCTACCTAGTTACCTACAACATCCTACACCATATTTAGTTAGACATCGGCATGTCATCATCAAGGAGGTTCGGTGATGTCACAGGAGAACACATTGTAGAGCAGACATTAGACTGAAACTTTTCAAAGGGAGACGATACTTTCAAGGCAAATGCCCTGATATTTTGGCTGCTAGCTAGATCGAAATATTGGAGGATGCTCGAAATGATAACTTATGTCTAGCTGAGCTAATAGTGACGCTTATTCAAGCTATGCATGCACCTAATCCCGGATTAATTGCTTCGGCGAAGGTTTTTCCTGGGTTTATTGGCTCCATCTAAAACATTCTACATTCCAAATTCTTGGTCTCCTTCTTACTTCGACCAGCATCTTCCACGCTATACATTGGAGATAGGCTCAACTTGCTATGCTGACGGCAAGCAGGGCAACTATATGGTGAGTTAGGTAGCATCGGTTCTTGTTTTGCTAATTAGAGAGACTTCTGCGAACCTCCGAACTCGTGTGGTTTGGCAACAAAGAGGCAAGAGGGGGCGTCTCGCTTACCTAATACCAACCCTGCTCTGGAGGATCCAATGCTTGTTGGTCGGGCCGCTCGGGATCTGCAAGCGGCTTACAAGCCCGGCATCCTGCTGCCGACTGCATGCTGCGTTGACCTCGGAGCCCTGATGCTTGCTGCTGACGTTAGAATCACCCGATTAAGGCCTAGCTGAGGTACGGGGTTTGTATCTATGTATCCACCTAGGTAGCGAATCCCAAAATGCTCTCCATGTCAAGCTTTTGACTCTGCCCCAGTTTAGGGCCAACTGCCAGGGCCACACTACGGAGTTGACCCTCAACTGGGGCAGATTTGCAGATATCCACAACATTTATTCTGTGTGTTTCGAGGCTTAAATCCCTGATAAATCCTTGGTTCTAGAATTTGTGGCAGGGTTCCCTCGACCACGATGGGACGAGGTTTAATCGCTGTCAGTTCAACCGCTGCGGACGACTACCGTTTTCGTACCTACCTATCTACCTACCTACCTACCTACCGACCTACGCAAATCATAGATCTGCTGACTCGAGCCACTCGAAGGGGGACAAGCGGATAGTGGCCTCGATGAGTCTGCTTTCGATGACGTAGAATTCAAGACACTACTTAGTATAGTTGAATGCAACTCGAACGCCACCACACAGGTACCTACTCCTTGCCCACCCGGCCATTCTACCCACCTCTCCCACCTCTCCCACCTCTCCCACCTCTGGCACACCTGATTAAGTCAACAGTTCGTAGAAGACCCGGAACAATCGGAATGCTCACTCAGTCAGAATCATTATTCACCGCCTCGACGGCCTCATCTCCCACTCACGTAGCAACCAACATTGGGCGAGATGGGGACACACTCAGCCGCAGAGCCGTCGTTTGGTCTGTGTCGTCCTCACGTGGGCAATGCCACAGGTAACAGGGGTCAATGGTGGTTGTGGCTTTCGGGAAACCCGGCAGGGGTTGTAGGATGTGTCGAATAGTATTGACAGATAGATGACCTTGCTGGGGCCTCAGCCATCACCGCCGCGTCCCAGCTCCTAGGACCTTTAGTCTCGGTAATATACGGCTGTAGCGGTGAGACCTCAGCCCAGACTATAACACGGCGCGTAACCAAGGTAATAATGACCAGGAGATCTCCATAACATAGACCACTCGGCTGACCAGGAGCGACATTTAGCAGCGCTGAGGGTGGTCATACATGTGAATACTGCTGCATAGGTTGCTCATCATGGAGGTGTCATGGACCCATAGAGGGAGAGTTTACGTCAACGTAGCCAGAATCAACTGGAATGGGATAGTATGTATGATGGCCTTTTTTCGGGTATAAAAGGAAAGGTGACGGCCTGAGGGTCTACGAAAAGAGTTCAGAGGACCACAAACCAGCAAGACACTTTCCAAGCCTGTCCCCAACGGTAGCCGTTGAATTTAGAGATAAACAACGCCCCATCGTGCCACCTCGTAGGGCCTGAAGTCTCAAGAAAAGGAATCACCCACCCAGCAAAGGAAGCCTCCAGCCCCAAAAGGACTGCTAACAAGATGCTCAACCTCGCTGTTGTTGCCGGCCTATTGGCTGTGGCCCTTGCTCGGCCTGCACCACAGTAGGTGATTGGAGGTTCCCTCCCTCGACGAACCCTGTCTACGCAGATAGGTTTGGGCAGAATGGGAAGAGTGATGAAGCTAAGGCCATATCTTTGAACACATATAGAATGCCGGCAGACTATGGCCAAAACACCGGACCGGTTGGTGGCGTGAGCCCTCCTGTGCCCACAGTCACTGCGGCGACTGGGAATCTCAGGGGTGGGATCGACCTCCAGGGCGGCATCGCGAGCCGACCTCCAACTGCGGGGGGTGACTCTGCCGTTGTGCCGAACCCGCAGCTGGTGATTGGGCAGGAGGCCGACCCGAAGCTGGGCCTGTTCCTTGACTTCAACAGCGTCGAGGTGCCGCAGCCAATCAGGGGGGAGCTGGGCACGACGGACCCGGGCCCACGTGAGCAGCATCTCCGCGGCGGTCCTTGTATTTGATCTTGCCTTTTGTTTTGTCTTCTGTTGCTGACAAAACACCCGGGCTGTTGTTCCCTTTCCCTCAGGCACCTTCGAGTACGAGAAGCTCAACCCGGACCTCTTCGCCCCGCCGGGCTCGGACAAGGGCGACTTCCCCAACTCGGTGTGGCCCATGGGCATGAGCCACAACAAGCTGGGGACGGGCAAGGGCTCCGGCTGGGCTCGGCAGCAGAACACGGACGTGCTCCCCGTCGCCAAGGCCATGGCCGGGGTCGACATGCGCCTCGCGCCGCACGCCTACCGTGAGCTGCACTGGCACACCTCGAGCGAGTGGGCGCTCATCCTCAAGGGCGGGGTGCGGGTCGCGTCCATGAACGAGGACGGGCAGAGCTTCGTCGACGACGTCACCGCGGGGGACGTGTGGTTCTTCCCGCCGGGCGTGCCCCACAGCCTGCAGGCGCTGGACGAGGGGACCGAGTTCCTACTGGTCTTCGACGACGGCGCCTTCTCGGAGGAGGAGACCTTCCTGGCGACTGAGACGTTCATGCGGAACCCGGACTCGGTCCTGGCCAAGAATCTCGAGGTTGATCTGTCGGCGTTGAAGGATGTTCCTACTGAGGAGCTTTATGTGAGTCCATCAGTGCATCCCGTGTGTCTGTGCAAGTGTGGACTCTGTCTCGGCATGCAAGCCTGCCTCAGTCTCTTGCGCCGATGAGAATCCAGCGTCGGCTGACTTGCCCACTCTCAAGATCTTCAACGGCACCCCCGCCCCGGCAAACATCTCAGAGCAGAACATCACGGGGCCGGCCGGGGCGATCAACGCGCCTAACTCGTACACTTACCACTGGTCCCAGCAGGCGCCGTTCGAGGTGCCCGGCGGCAACGTCAAGATCCTCGACCCAGTCACGTTCCCGATCGCGTCCATGTTCTCGGTGGCGCTGGTGACGGTGCAGCCGGGGGCGATGCGGGAGCTGCACTGGCACACCACCTCGGATGAGTGGAACTTCTTCCTCCAGGGCTCGGCCCGCATGACCATCTTCAACGCGCCCGCGGCCTCGCGCACCTTCGACTACACGGCTGGCGACGTGGGCTACATCGAGGCCGCGAGCTGCCACTACATCGAGAACACGGGCACCGAGGACGTCGTCTTCCTCGAGGTCCTGCAGGCGTCCCGCTTCTCCGACATCAGCGTCTCCCAGTGGCTCGCCCTCACCCCGCGGCAGGTCGTCAAGGACACGCTGCACCTGTCGGACGCGGTGCTCAACCGCCTGCCGAGGGAGAAGACCCTCTTGAAGGTCGGGAATCGGAATATGACGCAGATTGCCATTACCGGACAGCCGTGAGAGCGGGAGCAGGGCCCAACCTTTCTTTGTTGCACAATGTTGCTGGGGCGTCTTTTGGAGGTCAGCTGTTCAGTATTTTTTTGAAGCGTGGGGCCCGCCTGAAGGCATATTTCCCCCTGTTGTGCACACCCGGTCGAGTTTTTAGTACGTAATGTATCCTACTTATGAACGTCAGGTTGGTATCGTGAGGGTCGGGCAGACCGATTGGTGATCTGCAGGTTGACCAAGCCTGCACCTGTCTGTGGTGGTTGTGAAGTTTGCCCTGCTTCAGTGGGTTGTTAAGGCTAGTTTATCCTCATTAGGTTGTCGAACAGGGTTAGAACCTGCTGAGCCGGGGGAAGGTGGCCCGCCGCTCGGTATGTGCTGTTCGACCTGCGCGCAAAACAGCAACCAACAGATCAGAACCAACCCAAAAAGGAAAGTAAATTCACCGCGAGTTGTAATTATAATTGGGATGACATGTCTTAAGGACGGAAACGACCATGCATAAATACATAAAGGGGAATCTTTAGCGGGAACATCACTGAAGGACGGGAAACCAGCAGGGGACTGGAGACATAAGTACCACCCACCCAGCCTGTACACGTAGTTTTCCGTTCCACAGAAATGTGGTGACTGGCAGCACCGGCTGGATTACGTCAGGGCTTAGGAGATTGTCGACACTGGACCCAGCCGCACAGTTTCAGTTCAAGTCAACACGGCCTGACATCGTGTGGCCGTTAGGCCCCAGAACAAAAACCCCGTGCCAGTTCTGAAATCTTTCAATCCTAAACTTCTTCCTTCCGACTCCCAAGCATTTCACCCGGATATACACGCAGCCTCCGATCTACTCCACCCTTTCTTTCCCTTTCCTGGAGGCGGCCTGTTTGGGCGGAATGGAGGTGCGCCCGCACCAAAGCCTGACCTCCTGATTCCGACATCGCAGCATGGTCTCGACTAACTCCCCCTGACGTCGGTCGAGAGAGTTGTTCGCCTCATTCAACATCGCTTTGGCGAACGGCCTTCGATTGTCCGGCGCAGCGAGTCTCGCAGACAAGCTACTCAGAAATTGTATTACAACGTCTCCTCCCCCACCCTCGACGAGTCTGCTCGGCCCCGCCCCAGGTTGTGGTATAGCCCCCTGGTAGTTTTGATAGTTCTGGTGATCCAAGAGTCGTTTCTGGATCTTGCGGAGCACACCGTACACGCTGTCTGGTGGGAGATTGGTCGTATCGCGCAGATTGACATCGATATTCTCGACCCGCTCGGTCCATCTCGCGGCCTCGGCGTAGTCCCGGTCTTTTTTCTGCTTGTTGATGTATTTGTTGAGGTCATCGATAAGCGCTCTCATTTCTTCTGCCCTTCGGTCTGGAATTTGCCTCGAGAACTATGTGAGCCACTTTCTACTCTAAGCATTGTGGGGGAAGACTTACGATTTAAATGACCCCCCCCAAACAGTTCCAAGCACGCTACAGCCTCGCGTGTATATTTGGCCTGTGTGGTTGCTGGCAAACCCCAATCCCATATGAGTGTCTCGATGGCTCTCCTGAAGACGGCTTTCCATCCGAGGACCAGGGCGATGTTGGCGAGATGGAGCGACGTCACGTGCCTTTCCTCCGGCGATGCGTACGGGAAACTCGAATTCCAGCTCCAATCGTTTGGGTTTATGCTTCTGTGGGTACCTGTCCTCTGGCTGCGGTTCTGTCGCACGATGGTATGGTCGTCCATCTGAACGGTTTGAGCACACTTAGCGAGTTGGGATGGTGCGCCCGCTGCCAGGTGCAAACCATCCTTTGCGACTTCCTCGCCGCTATCTGTACCGGGTTCTGTCCATTGTACGGGGAATCTTTCGGGGATGATCTCTAACTCCCGCATCGCGCTGCACCACCGAGATATCTCTTCAACTGACCAGGGCCCCTGATCCTTCCTTTTGACTGTCTCACTTTCTCCGTCCGTCTCGTCTTCTCCAAGCTTCTCCACCACCTTTTCCACTAGGGAGTTAATGCCATCAAATGGCGTCATGATCTCCCAGGGGGGATCATCCGGCCCATCACGAAGTTCGAGGATGTTGTGTCGGAATAGTCGGGACCGCTTCTTGACAAGTTCGACTTGCTTGGCTGTCCATTTTGGGTGCCCGCCGCCAGGCAAGAGAATTCGCTCGCAGATCGGGTCGTAGGGCCCACGGTGCTGATCACCCATGATCGCAGCAGGGACTGTGGGGATGGTTTGCACGCAAAGTGTGGGTCAGCAAGAAACCGGTGGTACCAATGGTGCCAGTTGACAAGTGTCGTGCGGCATTGATATAATTCCCATTGTCTCCGTATTGTCTCCGTAGACTTGCGATCGAATTTTGTTGGCATGAAGGGGAAGAGAAAGGAGAACAATGGAGGTGGTGCGCAGTGCTCACTGACATACCTGTTGAGCCGCCGGCCAGTCTGCCTGACGGTGGACGGGAAGTATCTCGGGTTAAACGCGGCTCTCGCCGCCGACGCGAGTTCGCTGCCTCTCCCGCCTCCATACACAGCTCTGGGGCTTGGTTTGGCAAGCCACCCGACGACCCAGGCAACGACGGGAGCCCAGGAATGGGTCGTTTGTTTGGAAAAGACGGGCGCTGGAAGAGATCGGCGAGGTCACGAGTACCGACTCGTCAGTTCAGTCCAACGAGAATTTAAGTGGACGAAGTCGATGCAGGAAACGATTGCGTTTGCTTTTTTTCTCTTTGGGAACTGCGGTCCTGGGATTGCTTCGTGTGGACGGGATTGCCCTAGAAAAAATGACGCAAGCCGCATGTCAAGCCTGTCAAGCTTGTCCTATTTGGCGGGGTGCCAGGATCCAACCCAAGCGTGTCCCCAGGTCAGAACAGGTTGCTCGCTCTGGTCGGTACCTACACGCAGGGTCAAGGGGAAAAGGAAGAACGAAGGAAAACCAGCTTTACAGACGTGGAGGCAACTTTGAGAGGCAACCTGCTGTCCAGCCCTGCCTGGCACCGGGCCGCCGCTCAACTTGTTGGCAGAGCATGCGTCGGGGTGGGGGGAACATGAGACAGGGGTCATTCAGCTACTGATAAGAAAATTAGCCCTGACTGGCTGGTTGGTCTTAACCCCCCCGCTGGACGGCTGGAGGGCGTTTTTAATAGAACCAGAAACATCCAAGAGTTGGAAACATCCTGGTCGCTAGGCTTTGCGGGGGACTCACCTGACAGTTGCGCATTAGGTTGACATTTCCGTCCTAACGCGTCAATATCCCAAATATTGAGGCTCAAGTGAGTGCGCAAGGTGTGATATTGGCCCTTGGCGCCATGTTCAGCATCCGCAAATTGCCAATTGGAGGTGCAGCTGTGGCTTGGTTGCAATTACAGTGGCCACACCCACACACACACAGAGAGCTGAAAACCGAAACGCGTCACGCATTCGAGTCTCCTTGGGAGTTGGGAGCCTGCGTTCTCTATTTTCGGCAGATGTCTTCTACTTGTGCCATTCTCCGTTGTTACTAAGGGGCCTCCTGATCTTTTCTTCAGTGTGGTGGCCTTACCTTTCTTTCCTCAACTCCGTAGGCACCTCTTTCGACCCAGCGGCACACGCCCACCGATTGATCATCGACCGCTACGAGTGAGGACAGTGAAAGAGCCATGGCGGTCCTCAGGATCGATGCTCGCCAGCAGTCAAGCCCGGAGCTTCCAGCATCGTATGACGAGTATCTCCAACACCCAGAGAGATTCTATCAGGTTGGTCCTCGATCCGTCAATAGAGCTCTCACCTTGGGCAATGCAGCCCGCGCCGAACGGCAGCACATCGCATTCATCTAACCACCCAACATTCTTTTGCAATAGGGCTCCGATGTTGTCTGGATGATCATGGCCTCATCCTTGGTATTCTTCATGATACCTGGATTGTCTCTCGTCCTGTCCGGCACCGGAGCTCGATCCTTTGCCCTCACGATGTTCAGGTTGCCGGTCATTTCGGCTGCCGTGGTCGGGCTAGAGGTACGTTTTGGTCATTGAACCTCCCAACCCCCCCGCGGTCGTCAAAACCTCAACTCTCGGAAGTCAACTCTTGCACGAGATCAAAACCTCGACCGACATGCCCTCTGCACATACCCAACCGTCCACAGATCCCTCAAGAACCAGACGCGCCTATGTTCATAGCATAGTACACAACTGACGACTGCGCTCACGATGGCACGCATGCCTCCTTCTAGTGGGCTCTTTGGGGATACTCCCTGACCTTCACACGGTCTAACCTAAGCCCAAGTTGGTGGGGAGGAGAGAAGAGGGCGAATGCATTGATGGACGTCGTCGCCCGACCCATCGCAATTGACGATAGCTCTGATGCTCCCGTGATTCCCGAACTTGTCTTTATGCTATTCGAAGGCATGTTCGCCTCCTTTACGTGAGTAACTCAACCCCAAAGCCCCATCTTTCGTCATTAGTCCATCTAGTACTTGCACGGCTCGTTCTGACAGGTCGCCGGTTTCACCCTGCCTTCCCTCGTGACTGAAGTGCCGCACTAGTCTCCGGGGGTGCCATGCAAAGGGCACGACCCGCTCGGTTCCTAGTCTTCATATCTCTCTGGCTTGTGCTCGTCTACTCACCAGTCGCCAGATGGACCTGGGATCGCGACGGTTGGTCGCACAAGTTGGGGATTATGGACTTCGCCGGAGGAACCCCTGTCCACATTGTCGGAGGCACCACCGTCGCCGCATTCTCCGTATTTTACTCGATCGAAAGAAGGGGGAGCTACAAGAAGGCATTGGAAGCGGGATGGAAGGGACTAAAGGGCAGGTTAATACGCTGGCGCGACTGGACCTGGGACTTCCTCAACGAGGTCAAAAAAATCGTGCTGTCACTACTTTGCAGATGCTTTGGGCGGCGGTTCCACGACGACGGACTTGGCGGTGGACCCACCCATACCCGGAGAGAGGCCCGGGAGAATGAAGAAGAGGAGTCCGACAATGATCGAAATGATCCCCCGTACGCGTCCTACAATGTGAACTACCTGGTCCTCGGCACTACGTTCCTATGGTTCGGATGGGCCGGCTTCAACGGGGGCTCGGCCATGGGCGGGAATCTCCGTGCCGTATCAGCCTGGGCGTCAACACACATTGCTGCGTGCACTGGAGGCGTCACGGGCCTCCTGTGGATCTGGATTTACAAGCTCATCTCCTGGGATGCAACGACTCACGCCGTGGACAGGGGCGAGGACGCGGGTGTCCATGGCGAGCAGCAGCTGCGGCCCGCTCAGCCGAGTGAGAGCGACAATTTCACCGTCGTCTACTTCTGCGACGGGGCCATCTCGGGGCTGGTAGCTATTACCCCCGCGGCCGGATACGTGAGTCCAGCCCCAAACCCCCATCTCCCTCTCCCTCAGGGTCTCTCTCCCTCAGGGTCCCCTCAGGGTCTCGCCAGCCCATCTCCCGTGACGGCCGCAGCTAATCCTGAACCCACTCATGACGATACCACCACGGTGGCAGGTCCCCATATATTATGCGCCCCTCTTCGGCCTACTCGGCTCGATTGGAGTGCACGCCCTGAAGAGGGAGACGAGCAAGTTCATAAGAGATGATCAGATGCAGATCTTTGCTGTCCATGCTGGTGCCGGAGTGATCGGCATGCTGTTGACAGGACTTCTGGCCGAGTATGTGGGCTATGCGATGTGTCACAATCCCGAACCCTCCTGGCCCCTGACCCCCTTGGCCTTCAGGAACGCGAACGACCCTTGCCGCTGTGAGCCCCCCATTCTGATCCATTCTCTCGGCCCACAGCGAAATAACCATAGGTCTCGACGGCCACTCAAAGATCCCCTATCCAGACCGCAACAGGAGGATGCGCTTTGGGTACGTCCACTCCGATCCCATTTCTGTTGTGGAACTGTTGTCAAAGTTGGCGCTGACCCAGACGTGACCGCCTGATCGCATAGTCTACAACTCGCAGATGCCGTCGCTGGCATCACTTACACGTTTACTATGACACTTGCAATCCTTTACTTCATGAAACTCGTTGTTTTTCTCTGTCGGCGCCGGATCACCAAGGCTTACTGGTGGGACGCCTCGGGCGTCCCCAACCACTTTCTGGAGGACAACTTCCAGGCGACTGAGATGCAGCGATGGCGAACCCACGGCATGGGGACCCAAATCCATGCCCCCAACAGGATGGCCGCGCCGACGGGCACAACGACAGCGAACAGCCCATCGACGACCGCTCCCATGAACGGGGTGGCGAGGATATCAGGTCCGGTTCAGGCGCGTGCATCAACAATGGCGCACGAGGATGAAGGCTCTAATGATGATACCAGCGGCGGACCTGCAGATCCCGTCGCCGGTGGCAGTCGCAGTTGCAGTGGTGGCGATAATATGGCATACGCAGGGCCTTCACGCAGTTAGTCATTTAGGGACAGGATCTAACAGAGTACCTCCTACGGATTATTACCTTAGGTAGGTAACAGACCAACTCACCAACATGTAATCCGCAGTTGGCTGCAGCCTCCTGCCACTCCACACACATTAGCATACATAATACACAAAGATATGCACAGTTACGGATACAAATGACTCATTTCCGAGTTCTAATGGCAATCTTGCCAAGGATATCAGATATCAGTGACAACCCGACCAGCCGAAAACATTCCTAGGGTCGCATAGTCACGCATGCTTCTGTTTCGAAATTGAGTGGTGTCGGATTGAGGTTGGAGGATTTGACATGTTGTGAGTGGCTAGGTATCGTTGACCGCTAGCCTAGCACCCATTAGATTGTTCCGTTCCCACTAGAAATGATTGATAGCACAGACCAGACCTGACGCGTGTGCCGCTCACTAGCTTCAACGATACGGCCGTAAAACCCAGCCCCGATAGGCATAAAGAGACAGCACAGCCCCGAGCTTCATGCAAGTGCCACGACAATAACCCTTACCGATTGCCACAATGAGAGGTGCGAACCAATTTGCGGCCTTGCCAGCCTGAGAACCAGCGCTTGATTTCAGTCGCCTTCTTTGTAATCTGATGTTGTCAAACATTTTGGGAGTGTCAGGAGGACCAAGTTTAAAGAATACGTACCCTCTGCGTCGTTCGATGGCGTTTTGCGGCCAATCAGCAATGCATCCCACGCTTAACGCTTATCAGTGCGGCTCTTTCAGCTTTTACAAGCATACACCGTACCCTCACTTACACTGACCGATTACCCTATTCATCGGTGGCAATTTCGCTACCTACCTACCTAGGTACATGCTTACCTACACCTCTCGTTACTAAATGTATGTAGGTAGCCTGTTCTGGTCTCGCTTCTCCGCCCATTTTCCGGACATACGGTCAGACGCACCCATGGCACCCTTTGGCCTTGGCACCCGCGGGCCATCGACCACGTACCAGCTACACTTGAGCAGCCCGAATGCACAGAGAGGCTAGAATCCGCATACTCTTCCACCAATCCCAGAAACGCCCACCAACGCTCTCCTTTTTTGTCTGATGTTCACCCTGTGCAATCACAACGACGAATCACGATAATAACAGCACAATGTCGGACCAGCACAGGTTCGGATATCCGGCGTTTCCTGGCGTAAGGGGTTCGGGCCTCCCCCTTAGACCCGGGCCACTCCCGACTGAGGATCACTTTGTCGGGCGGGCCGCCGGTGCCAGAGAGTCCGGAGGTAAAGAGTGCGCTTGGTGTGAAAGGGCCATCTCCTTCGTCCGATGGCCACTTGCACGCAAATGTCTCAGCTGCGATGCCACCAAGGTCTACTGCGTCTCATGCGATGCCGACGGTTGCACATTGGCGCCCTGCACCGTGGCCGAGCATGACACTTGCTGGAAGAAACACGTGCGAGGACAGCCACCCCGTAAGCAGCATGAGCACCAGCAGGCTAAGCCGCTGCCCTCGCTCTTTGTCGACGCCGTACTGCACTCGGAGAGGGATGAGCAAAGGCTCGAACGGCTTCATCGCAGGGATCGGCTCGCCCGCTGGTTCGCTGTTAAGGCGGGCAAGGGAAACGCCGATCCTGAGCTGTGGCTGTACGATCGCTTCATCCGCGTTTGTGACCCTGATCGGACTGGCAACAAGGAGACTGAGCACCACTACCCAACCTTCGTGTCCTTTGTGGGCAACACCACCGCCGGCAAGTCCACCATTGTCCGAGCGATGCTTCTGCTTGGCCTGCTGAAGTCAACGGGCAGTCCAGGCCCTGCAGCACTTGCTCGTCGAGACTCCTGCGAGGAGGCATGGGAAAATTACATTGGAGACTCCAACGATGTCTCCCAAACTGAAATCAATCTCATCAGTCAGATCAAGAAGGGTGAAGGGGGGGAGATGCCCGTCCCTCGGTCAGGCAATGTCGACCACAAGACACAACCTACAACATTCGGTGTCCATCTCTATCGTGACCAGGCACAGTTCAACTGGGACCAGAGGGTCCGGACCTGGCCCACCGTCATGCCTCCGCAGCAGCCCCAGTACCCCTTGCTCTTGGCGGATTGCGAAGGCTTCCTCGCCGGCACGGCGATTACCAACGCTGAGAAGCTTGCTGAACAGGAGGACAAAGATGGGGAGCACGTCGGAGTGATGAGGAAACCCATCACCGCCCGTTGCTATGGACAGGGAGGAAAGGATGGGATCGACCTGTTCTACGCGAGGGTGCTCTACGCCATCAGCGACGTCGTCGTCTTCGTCACCAAGGGCGACACGATCAAGCCCGACCTCATCAAGGTGCTGGAGTGGGCCTCGGCTGCGGTGGACAAGAGCTACAACCAGCCCTCGAGGAAGACTCTCATCATCGTACGCAACATGGACCGGGACGACCTCGAGGCGGGCTCAGCCGGCAATGAGAGGCTGGAGCGTCTGTACCTTAGGAACTTTGAGGGNCAACCAGCCCTCGAGGAAGACTCTCATCATCGTACGCAACATGGACCGGGACGACCTCGAGGCGGGCTCAGCCGGCAATGAGAGGCTGGAGCGTCTGTACCTTAGGAACTTTGAGGGGCTACTGTGGAAGGAGTCTAAGATACTTGCCAGCTTTGTGGACAAGCACAACAGCAACGTCCAACCCGTGATGCGCATCAGCAACAACCAGAAGCTCTACGACTCACTCTTCCAGAAGATCCACTGCTGCTACATACCAGACAAGAGCAAGAATGACGCCAAGACGGAAAACGAGCAGCGCATCTTCGACCACCTGAAGATCCTGCGCACAGAGATCGAGATCGCGGCCAGGGAGGAGCAGATTCTGCGATCGAGCGGTTTCGCCCAGTACAACGTCCCCGTGCTGAGCCACATCCTGACGCGGGTGTTTGAGCACTTCCGCCAATCGGAGAATCCCTTGAACTTCTTCCTCGCCACGAGGAGGGACAACCCGACACCGACCAACATCGCCCAGCATGTGGCCAACTTCTTGAGGCTGACCATGGACAAAGACACCATGGGGAGAGACATCATAGGGAACAGAGTGGACGACACTGAGCAGATGATCGTCACAGCTATTGCGCTGATGTTCCTGATACATGTGCGGAGGGTGGAATATAATCGTAAGTGGCCCAGTCCCTGTCTCCAATTAACTCG